>JAVQJL010096804.1:0-24130 GCA_036024295.1 Nannoperca obscura
CAAAAATACTCACTTAATTGTCACCTCGAGCATTTGGACATTTGAGGGCAATTTTAGGAAAAGCAGCCTCTGTCTCTCCTCTGCATTTCTTCATCTGTGAACTCTGGCTACAATAAATACAGCAGAATATCCAAGTAGTTCTTCTGTGCCTCCATCTACGTCACTATGGTGGCACTGGTGACGGAAAAACAACAGATAACTCTGCTTTCTTGGCCAACGTAGAACGCACTGAGGAGTTTTTGCTTCAATTGGCTACATATACCATAAACATTTAGTGGACATCCACATGACAGATGGCGGATTTTCCCTTTAATAAGGTAAATTATGATCTACAAACAAAAACGAACTTTTTACAGTCACTACACTGCTGTCTCGGACAACATATCAAGCTTCCTCTCGGATCCACTATCAATAAAATTGCACACGTTTATTCTAGTCTAGCATATTGAGAACTGGATATCCACTGATCATAACTTCTATAAAGTCATTAAGCCATTAAGGACAATGCTATCCACAATTCTTTTATAAAAGGGACTTTTCAGATCCCTTCACCACATTTCTTGGGTGTATTGTAGATTATCCATAGTAACAGGGATAGTGTCCCTGGAAACACAGGTTGCCTACTATTAATTCAGTTATCTTGGGGTTAAAGCAGATAGATATCTCAAAATCTAGACTATTAAAGCCAAAACTATATGCATGGCTAGATACTACTTTACAGGTATGAAATGCAAAATTTTTATCATTTTGGTTGAAGCAGTCTTGGTGTTGGTGAAAAGTTGATCAGGGAGAGAAAAAAAACAAGGTGGAATGAATGCTGGGAGTGAGCTATCCAAACAAAACGGAAAAATTTGAGATTTGTATGGATATGGACAGATAGAAACACGAGGTTGAGATTGAGAGAAGATCAAGGGAACATGTGCTTAATAACTTTCTTTCATCATGACAGCTCCCATAACTTAACAGGTTTGAACAAACCTGTCACGCCTGCAAAAGCTGTGTTGCCCAAATACTGCTGATATTGTCTCTGAGCTCTAGGGATCAGAACCAACTTGTTGACATCTAAGCCTTTCTCCACAGAGCATCAACAAAGAACAATGAAACAAATTTCACTGAGAAAAGATCATGATTCATCTTTGGGAAAAGGCTGTAATTAGGGATCACTTGTTGCAATACAGAATTACAGCTCTCTAATGTGAAATTCCACCCTAAATTCTATTTTTACATCATTATGACAAATAGTAATGTCAAGGTTAAGTTACAAGAAGTTCACATTGCTTTTAGCTGCCACTTTAGTAGCACAAATAAAGCAGGAAAATTACAGTGCAATATCAGAGTCACTGGAATTTGAGACAACAAGATCCCAACTGGTGCATGCAGCATCATGTACTCTGTATTATGCACGTTTGGTTGCCATGCAACTATCAGCTAACCTTAAGTAAATACAGGGATAATGGATAATGAAAATGAAACAGGATAGGATTAAGGTATAAAAGCTTGTTTGTACTTAAAGATGAAGAAGTGTTGACTCCCTACAGAGATAGCATTAAAGGTTATCCAGGTGCTTTTTATCTCTGGCATGGTGTGCAATGCTACTAAAGTCAAGTCATCGTCAACTTGGTATGCAAGAACATCCAAAACATGACCTGTACAACTCGCAATACATATGCATGTGCCATGACCAGACAACAGATACAATAATGGCCAAAAAAATGCATACCATACAATTACGGTCTAATTGTCTTCCTGCAGTTACGATCCAGAATAAATATCTACCACTGACAAACACTGGACAGATTTATCTCCTTGTTGAATCTGTAAAGTCACAACATACTGACTGAATTATTTGAGTTGGTAACGTTTAGAGTCCTTGGTTTCAATTTGTCTTGGGTGTTTACCTCCACATGGGATCATCTCAGTCATTATAATTCATCCAAAAATGTCTTTACAAAAAAAGACCAATATTACCAGCCTAAGAGCCCAGCTGGGGAAACGTTTACTTGTCTGTCTTGGAGCAATGTGATAAATGGCTTCACTCATTCATGGATCCATTCGTCTGGACTTATTCGTTTGGACTGAACTATCATTGGACTCATTTTGTGGTCCTATTTGGAAAGTCCTGTTTGGATTAAGTACATCAATTAGCAATAATTTGAATGCTACTGCTAAATCATTAATTGTGTGCTTTTGTAAATATGTCACATTTTCTATTCAATGTTGCTTTTTCCCACTCACCCCATCTGATGGCCCTGAGGTTTTGCCTTTTTCCTGGCTGGGATGGGTCGGAATCTGCTGTTTCTAGGCACTTTTGAGGAGACATTGTAAGTGATACTGGACTTTACATATAACTTTATGGTCAGATTAAATAAAAAATATATTTTAGACACTTTTTATAGTTTAATATATAGTTATATATATTATTATATTATAATGTTATAGTTTTGTTTTTTAGGTCGTATAATCCTGTCAGCATTTTGGGATTAGAAGCTAAAAATGATAATATTTAGTTGATCTAGTCTTCTGTACCACACAGTTTGAATGTTATCAGGCTATTGAATAGGTGTTATCATCAGGCATCTTTCCCAGATTAAGGGGCTAGGGGCCTACTAAACCTATGAGTAGGCTCAGGAGTGGAAAACCACTGATAACAGCCATTACATTGAGTGATAACATTCCAATCGAATGTCTGTACAGTTCTGCCAAAAAACGTGTGATGTTGGCGCTTTCACGACAGACATGTTGAGCATACATCTGAATTGCACACTCTGATAATCATTTGTGGTGACATTGTCATGTATATAATGACTGAATCATTTTTGCCTCAATGGTCAGAGGTGACAGTACCTTAATGACAACAACATCAAACTATTATTGGATGGATGAAAGACATGCAAGGAAACACTGGGGGTTTTATTGCAAAGAATTTCTGATTATTAAAAGCTTCAGGCAGTCCTATTGTACCATCTAATTACAGACACTGCAGGGATATCCTTCATTCTATTTAAGCAGGGTGAAAATTTGACTTACATTGACTTACATTCATCGTATGGACATAAACACACTTTAAATTAATAAAAACATTTCTCTGTATGTCTGCTGGATGTGTAAATAGGTAATTATTTGCTAAAACATTTTACACCATTATTATATCAGCTTGCTGCTTGCATTTAACCTCAATCGTACTTTTAAATGAATTGGATTGGGGTCAGTCAATTGTAGGGCTAAAAACTGGCCTCTAGAGGTTGAGTCCTGTAACTTTCCTTCTCTGGACTTAAGTGCTAAGTGGACTAAAAGAACCGACCATCATCAGACTGGATGATGTTGCTAGAGGGTTTAAACTATTCAAATCTATCTATTCAGCACAGATTTAGAGGTATTGATTACCGTCACACATGAAATAAATGTACTAAAGGAATAATAATAGTAGTGTTTGAATTATTTAAACAGCGAATGCAGTTAATTTTATCAGTAGTATGGAGTCTGCATTGTGACAAATTCAATAAAATAAAAGCAGAGCAGAGAAGATAAAAAAACATCTACTTTGCTCCACTGAGTTCTTATCATGAGGGGAAATGTGGAAAGCTCTGCTATCTTGTGCCACAGTGGATGTGTTGTTCTGGAGCAACACTGCTTTTGTTCATATCATAGACTGTCAGAGTTTGGCCTGAAAGCATAGAAGCCGTTCTGCAGAGTTTCACTCCAGCAGCCTCTGTCCTCACTGTAAACAGCCTAAATGTAGAAGCGCTGATCTGATGTTAACCCTTGCAAAGCAAAAACCATCAGTGTGACAGCACTCCCAAAGCACACAGTGAGAATCTCTAACCGGCATGATTTAAAATGTGTTTATTTAACAGAAAAGCTGCATGATGCCCAACATTAAGGCACTACCTCCTGCAGGGACCAGCCGTTCGTTAAATATATCAGGATTTAAGCTTGTCCATTACTTGTTGTAAAATTGTATATATTCACACATTTCTGGTTAGACTTTGATGAAACTTGCCGTGATGATGCATGTGGTGCCATGTTGTGGTGTTTGATAATGTTCTAAATGCTGTTTCAGAGACGTTCCTATCCTGAAAATGGTTAAACGATCATGGGATGTGAGCATAGAAAATAAACAGAAGAAAACTGCAGACTTTGCATACCAATTTATCAACCAAAGAACATTTTGCATCTTCTTTATGGAATTTCTGACCTAAAAAAATGTAAGAGTGGATGTCCAGGTGGCTGTGGGTTTGGAATGAGTAAAAAACTAACAAACAGTATGTCTTGTCTTGTGGAGGAACACAAGGCCATGGCCGGCACACGATAACAAATGAAAAGCGTCTTTGTCTGAAACTGGGACAGCAAGGCTGAAACTTATTAAGATGCAGAGACACAAGACTTCTGTCTGCTGAAAGCCTTGATGGTCATGAGCTGTGAGGAACAATGAAATGACCCAGGCCCACCCACACACGATAATCTTCTATAATATGTATTGTAAAAGTATTTTTTTGTTTCATTGCTTCTGCCAAGGACAGTATTCCTTTGCTGTCATTTGTTTGTTTGGTTGTTAGATATCTCAATTTCTACCTCAATACAGACTTTAATAAAATTGGCAGAATGGTGGTTTCAGGCCGTTGGTCACAGAAGAACTAATAAGCTTTTGGTGCAGATCTGAAAGCACCATCGTCGGGCCATTTTAAAGCATTTTTAGTTATGGCTCATGCCTTCTAAATTGTAAGGGAGATATGTCTATACATGACAAACATCTTTTCCATTTCTTTGTCCAATGCATGTTTATCCTGAAGACCTGTCTTCGTTTTCTGTTGTTTTGTTGTTTAATGTTTTTTTTTTTTTACCACTGATGGAGCAGCACTAAAGTTTCATTGTGACGGTGTTTACAAATACAATAAAGTTATCCTATTCTATTCTATCCATGCCCAGTTCTACATACATATCTACCACACTATTTAAAAGTGTGCAACTTTTCACAGTTCCTTCTACAAATAAATACAATTTTAATCAAAAATCTTGGATACATTTACTTTGCTTTCTAATATTATTATTATTGTTGTTTGAAAAATTCCTGTAGACTTGAAACTTTCACATTTCTCACACTGTGCATTTACAAACACATTTTGGAGGAATTTGCTAATACGACTGTGACGGGTCTGCCTACAGGAAATATGCTCGTACTCTAAAGACCGACACAAACGTCCTCGCCTTCTCCCACCTACTCTGCTTTTATTTGGTACCAAACTAACTGCCAGTGATCAAAGTATTACAGTGTGACAAAGGTTAGCTTGTTTGAATCAGTGCAGGGGACAACAGACTGATACACTTTTTCCTCTGTGGGTATGTATGAATGTTAAGTATGAGGCTCAGTCAACCTTTCTTTACTCAATAACCATGAAAAACAATTACGGCACATTTCCCTGTGCATGCACTTGCAAACCCAAATCCCACAGATGATGACATGTAAATATTTATGACAGTGGTTCTGGCTGACAGTGTTGATATCCGACAACATCCGTCCATCCAGTTTGCAGATGATTACAGCTGTACATCACGCTGACATGTTTAACAGCCTCAGAGACATTAAATGCTGTTTCCTGCATATTACAGAAAAGGGTCAAACACATAACACAGACACACCTACATTCACATGACAAACAACACGTACAAATACAGTACAAATAAAGACTTAATAAAAGAAACATGGAAACAATATATATGTAAATATTAGAAGTGACAAAATGCATTTTTCTTGAGGTGTGTGTATGAGTGTATGTGGAGGTACTGGTACTGTATGTGTAAATATATAAGCTTATTTGCACACGTAAATTAATGAATTCTTGTTTCCTCTCTCAGTGGGCAACCTTTCCCATACTGTAGCCAGAAGGCTGTATTTGAAACTGACTACTACATACTACTGATGTATGCAGTATGTTCTACATACAGCTTTTCATAGTAGTACTTAGTATGAAACTGTCAGATAGATTTATTTTGAAGTATGCTAGGCCAGGGGCCTGTACTATGAAGAAGGATTTGTGGTCAACTTGTACAAAAGCACCGCCCACTGACCAATCAATTCTCTTGGAAAACGTCATCACCAAAAGAAAAGAAGTGCAGCTCGGTGCGCAGATCATGAGAGGAACTCTTTTTATATGAGAGCTTCTCGTTTAATCTGTGCTTCTTACAAGAAATGTCAAAACCATTTCATTGTGCTTTTGTATCCTGATATCATCCTACAACAGACTGACTGAATGAAACACTTAAGCCTTTCCTTTTTTTGTAATATTTTTGTTTTATTTGCTTGGCATAAGAAGACATCTAAGCAACACATTCATGTAATAGAATACTACTGATAGGACAGTGATATTATCAGCCTACTAATTTGTGCATTCACAGTCAGCAATATTCTTGCCAGCTGTCTTTCCTGCATTCAGCAGCTGTGGGCTGTGGGTAAAGTATGCTGCTCTGCTGCCACTACACATGTTGGTGATTGGTCATAGGCTGCAAACCCTGCACCTTTTATGTGATGGCTTGATTGGGACTTGATTTGACTTTCCAAGTTGATAACCAGCGTTGTGTCGTTAGGCTCAGTGAAGCCAGCTAAACAGATATGCTGGTTATGCGGAACTTGCTTAGTAGTACAGGCCTCTAGCTTGTTTGGTTTCCAGTTTTGGAAAGCAGAAATAAATAGCACAGCTAATGGCAAACCAATGCATCCATGAGATAACCACCTCCAGCGCTTTGCATTGTGGGACACAGTAGGCAAGGTAGACCGGTCCGATACATACTGGAGATTTTGTCTGAATCAATATACAGCTAATACAGCTAATATAGTAGGCAGTTTTGAAAAGAGCCAGAGTTTCTATTTGTGAGGAGCCAGTATACGGTCTGTCTCGGCATGCCTCTGTCTGTCTATCCTCCATTCACTTTACCTTCTACATTACCCCTACATTTCAGATGGTTGAAAGACTGGATGAGTAGATGGGACAGGACATTGATGATGCTGTGAGGACGCATAATTACAAATACTGTTGAGGAACTGAGCCAATAGGCCAGGGGTCGGCAACCTTTAACACCCAAAGAGCCATTTGGACCCGGTTTCCACAGAAAAGAAAACACTGGGAGCCGCAAATACATTGACATCTAAAATGAAGATAACACTGTATATCTTGTTTTTACCTTTACGCTTTGTATAAACAATTATAGTGTGAAATCCATGAAGTGCTACAGAGAAATGTACATTTTATTTATTTGAACTCTTAAAAATACCAGCCAGGTATTGATCCCAGGACCTCATACAAGCAAAGCATGCGCTCTACTACTGAACTACCACCTTTGGGCTTTTCAGAGCCTTTGCCTGAATTAAAAAAATAAATTGGGGAAAAAAGCACTATGTCACTAAACAATGAAAAATAAATATTTGCTAAATATCTGCATAAATATTTATTTTACCTGGTTAATGGGACTTCTGCTCCTGAACCTCTGCGCACAGTGTCTGCACATCGCGGCTGTACGAAGTCACTTTCATCTTTACGCAGGACTGGGAGCTGTCGTCTGGCACGCCTCACGCCTCGTCTGTCGTGAGGCGTGAGCGGTGTTTGTTTTTAACATAGTTCATGGTGGAGAATAGCTGCTCACATACGTATGTGGATCCGAAGATCGACAGGATGAAAGTCTCGATAAATGCACGCGTTTTGGCGGGTGTGACGCTTATTTTGAGCGACGAAAAATAATATAAATTTTAATATTTCAAGATCACAAAAATCTTCCAATTTAGAACTAAACTTTAAAAAAACAACTAACACAAATAAAATACACTTCAATTAAATACTTTAATTATTATAATTTATTTTCCCAAGCCACACGGATGTATATAAGGATGAAAGAGCCGCATGCGGCTCCGGAGCCGCAGGTTGCCGATCCCTGCAATAGGCACTAGGAATTAACCAGAAATGTAGAATATGTCAACAACACAGAACAAGATTAAAATCAATAAAACATCAGGAAAAAGGAATATGCAGAAGAAGGTCAAAAATAAAAGATATTGATTCAAAGGTTTGTGCAGAAGTTTAGTCAGTCAGTGAGGCTACATCAATGGGCAAAAATCAAATTTTCCATGAATGCATGGTGACTCTGCTTTCTCTTCTGGTTGGGAGAACAAGAACACTTCAGCCTGCTGCTGCCTGCAGGATCCTTATCAGC
Organism: Nannoperca obscura; assembly: GCA_036024295.1. Taxonomy (NCBI): domain Eukaryota; kingdom Metazoa; phylum Chordata; class Actinopteri; order Centrarchiformes; family Percichthyidae; genus Nannoperca; species Nannoperca obscura. Next base: position 8,200 of record JAVQJL010096804.1, read on the forward strand.
CAACCAGGACAGGTGTACACTGTAAATCAAAGCTGCTACCCCAAAGGGGGTTATTACTTCTCCACCTCCAGGGACTGGGAAATGACTGCAGAGAGAATTCATTCACTGTAAATGCAATGTATATTGCAAAGTGAAAAAATCTAGAAGTGGAATACTAAAAAGAAAAAGCTCACTTGCTATGATTATCATGATGTGTTTTTATCCAGAGGAATTATGCTTAACTTCGCTCTGATCTTTTATCAGTCTGTATCTCATGGGAGTATACAGTTAAATTATCACAGGAACTAGAATATGCTGCGCAGGAAGCTGTGCACCACTTCCCACTAAAACTATCATCATCAGCTTAAGTTCTGAAGGGAAAGTGGACCATTGTCTTGTGACTGACATGATGATATTATTGTGTCAGTGCTATGCCATATTAAGTGAGCAATCTCTCTGTTAAAAGAGAAAATCCTTGAGACTTTTGGCCAACAGTCTGTTGATCTAAATTGTCTTTTTTTGTGAAACAGTTCAAACTGTTTATTTATTTTCTTCCCTGGCCCCTGTCCTTTTACCGACCCCAAATTCCTCAAGCAAATTTATTGACAGACAGTAGACTGTATATAAAGATGGACAATGTGGCAGCTTCCCAAAAGTGAAGCCAAAACATCTTGATTGGCCCCTGGTGGCTGGTTGCAGTATAGGTCATAAGCCCCGCCTCCTCCATGTTAATGGCTGGGACATGGGTCAAACTGAAAAATCAAAGTAGGCTACTACACATCAAATACATTTTTCCCAAAGATGGTTTCTGTCATTTTAGGTAGTTCTTATCACACTGATGTGTGTTCAAGTGTTATTTTGTCTGATAAGTTTGTTTTTAATTTGTTATTTGATGCAATAAAAACGGGGTGCCACATTGTGATTGATAACTGAGTGTGCTGTGTTTGGTTCAGGTGGCTGTATATGCATGAACTCGATACCACTACTGCGCAGACTCTGGCTCCAAATGACTTCACCAGTGCAAGATGGCAGCTCCCGTATCAGGAGTACTTTGGCTTCATGTTTTACAATGGGATACATGCATTTATATACAGTCTAAGTGACAGACACATTGACACATTTTGAAAAAGGTCAGCTGAGGCCTGGCCCTGCAGCTCCTCAGTACATTACTGCTTCCGTGTCCTGGTCAATACGTGGCGACAGTTTTCCTTTCACTATCCGCCAATCTGGAGACGTCAGGGTGGAACATGAATACGACATAGCTGAACCAATGAACTCAGAGCTTACTCTGCATTCCCACTGAGAGCAGCTTGGATGATGGATTACAGGAGCTCCAGCTCCATTTTTTAAAATGGACTGTCATTCTGATGTAATATTATTTTGATGTTCTATAGGTCACCTTTCATAACATTACAGTTTAATAAACTATCGCAACTGGTTATTAAGTACCAATTACTTAGCCTTAGGAGAACCTAAAATAACTAACATTTACGCAACTTAAGTGCTTGATCAAATCAAAAAACAAATTCCTACCAATCTAATCTTGAAAAAAGTTTTAATTAGCTTTACCTGTCCAAATCTTTACTCTGCAATGGTCACGTAGCATGCTAAATGCTAACATACAAAATATCTACATGTTACATTGAATATTAACACGTTACCATGCTAACTGTAGCCTGATAATCAGACTGGATTCCAATTCCCAGAAACAGCAGATAAATATGCCTACTTCCTTTGCCTGTGGATATAGAAATTGGTCTGTTTTACATCTTCACTGAGGGGATTGACCTTGTATGAAGGATGGATATTGAAAAATAACACAAAAAGTCATAACTCGCCAAAATCTGACATTTGCAGAGACATTTTGTTCTGTCAGGACAGACACATCGGCTGAATGACCCCCAGTGTAAATGTAAATGTTGAGCAATATGGATCGAACAGCATGAGACAGCAGCAGCGGGTTACATAAGGTGGATTTTAGCTTTCATTTCCTCCAGGCTCTCCTGCTCTTTGCTCAGGTTCACCTGCTGCTGGTGGCTGCATGCCCACCTTCTGTTGATGTTTATTTCTAGACCAGGTCTCCTCCCTCCTTTTCTCCTCTCTCTGTTCTCTCTTGTCCCTTTATCAGCCCCCCTCCATCTCTCTGTCCATCTCTTTGTATCTTAAAAAGCAATTTTCTGACAAATTCCCCTGCTTTCTTTTTCCTTCCATCCCTCCGTCACCTCTTCGTATCTACTGTTGCTCTCCTTAATGTCTTTGTCTCTTCACCCCAGCCTTCTTTCCATGCCCCCCCTTTGTAACTCCCTCCATCCACCTCCTTACATTTCTCATAATCACTCTTTCTTCATCAGCATTTGTTTCACATGTTGTTTACCTTCATCATCCTCCCTTTTCTCATCTGTCTTGTCTATTATCACCCTCCCACAACACATTTATTTTTCTCTTTTTCCCTCTATTACCTTTCTTTCCTTTTTTCCACTTACCTCCCTCTTTCCATCTTTCTCTTTCCTTGCTTTTCTCTCAATTTTCCCTGCATGCTTGTTATTTGCTGATATGCTTTCTATTTACTAATGCTTATTTATGCAGCAAACTACCAAAGAAAATTCCTTGTATGTGAAAAACGATTTGGCAATAAACCCAATTCTGATTTACCCCATCACCCATTTTTTGCCCTTCTCTTCTCTTCCACCCCCTCCCTCTCTCTCTCCACAGGTCCATGTGTTCTCTCTCTCCCCTGTACCATCAGGTCTCTCTACCTTGGCCTGGAAATACTGGACATGGAGCCTCAGGGAAGCTTCTGTTCACCTTCTGTTCCAGCTTCAAAGGAATAGTACAATGTTCAATACAGACATGTTTTAAAGATGCATTTGTCGTGATCACCTATATTTCCCAGAATGCCTCTCAACACCCCCTAGACGAGTGTAAACATGTTGCTCTTACATGTAAGCAGAGAGAATGTTAATGACATCCCTTTACCGATCACTTTAAATGTATGTGTGAATATCATACGTTTTCGTACAAAGACTTAAAAGTCTGGAAAATGCTTGATTTTAACATTATGTTTTCAAGGTTAAGAATATGCTTGAACTTGAAAAATGCTTGATTTTTTAAACATAATCTGGGGTTTCATCTTCAACACGGTCACTCATGTAAACCAAAATCTTTTAACATTAAAAATGAAACGATCTCATTGTCATATTTGTTTTTTATCTGTTGACATTTATAGTAACTGTTTAGATGTGATGATAAAGTTAAGTTACATTTTTGGTTATGGTACCTTGAAATCTTACTCTTAAAAGCTTTATGAATCCTGTATTAAAATGTAGCTTAGCTTTAGCTTAGCAACCAAACTATGAATCTGGAAGTCTACTTACTACTTTATTATTTTGAGTTTTCAACTGCATTTCACATCCTTCATCATAAAAGGGAGTTCACTCTGTGAAAGTTGAAAAAATGTTTATCACAAAAACTTTACTAAAGGTCCCATACCAACTATTTCCAAGGTAAAGAAAGAACTTCCCAGCTCATTTGGGTGTGAAAAACCAAAAGCCAAAACAAAACTCAAAAGATGTATTTTCCAAATGAGCCTGCTCGTTATGGACATGGGGGTAGAGAAAACATACAGTATTGAAATACAGCCTGCACTTCATGACGGAATCTGTTCGCCTGTGAAAGGACATCTGGCATAAACATAAAAGTGGTATTAAAACAAGATTTTTCTCTCCCCACTGCACAAATGATTCTAATACACAGCATCTGCAGCAGGTTCAGTTGGTTGTTAAGCAGGCCCTCACCCACAAAACAATCCCCCTCTTTGTGAATTCCACTCTGTTCAGTGCCACAAACCAGAGACTGGTGTTGCAACACATTTTGTTCTCAGACACACAAAGAAGATGACAAATCCTTATTATTATTATTATTATTCCAGTGTTTATCATGATGATGAATGACTTGTTTAAATCTAATCTTACAATCGTGCAGGCCACTGTAAGCTGTGCATCAGGTGTGTCAGTGGTTTAAATCTTGATAAGACAGAAATTACTTAATGCCTCTTAATTTATTCACATACTATAGATTACATACCACCACCACCACCACCCACATTATTCTCTCTCTTGTTCTTAACCACATTCATGGCCCTGGGCCGGGAGATAGAGAGCTGTATGCAATGAGGTAATTTGTAGTGTTTACACAACAGCAGCACAAATCTCGTTAAGCTGAACAGCTCTTCATTAGGGTAGATGGTCTGAAGTATAGCCTACTATAATTTACTGGTAACACCCAGACTGGTCTGCAAAGCAGCAAGCAAGAAACAAACAGTAATTATTACTGCAGCTTGCAGTTCATAAATGAACTGAATTAAAAGCCCAAATGCATTTTGTCGAAAACATGCATACTGTAAATTAATTTTTGTTAGAGCTAAAACAATTAGTCCATTAATTGATTAATTATCAAGCAAAAACAAACTGTTTCTGGTTCCAGTTTCACCAATATGAGAATGTACTGCTTCTCTTTGGGTGGTGGACTGTTGGCCATACAAAGCAAGCAATTTGAAGATTTCACCTTGGCCTCTGGAAAAAGAGATTTGACATTTTATATACTGACAACATCCTGTTTTGTATACAAAACAAATGAATAGTTCCAGCCATACTTTTCATAGTGGTGAAAGAACACGCTGCTGACAGAAAAAGGTTCCCAATGAATCAAGTGAAATAGCCTCAATCATAAAAGTAGTTGGGGAGATGTGTTGTCCATCTTGCCAGTTTCCGCCCAGTTGTTAAAAACTGAAATGGCACTTGATTTTGTCAGTTGCCACTGTTAACGTAATAAACTCAGTGGCCTGTAAGCCTCAATCATAAAAACTGGAGAAAGGGCAGATTCACTAGAAAAAATTACCTATAACATTTCATCAGGGGAAACGGCATAATTGGAGGGAAAAACCCAAATTATCATAAGCCACCTTAAACAATTCTTAGCTGCCCAATCAAATTAAAAGTAGTCCTGTTTGGCTGAAATCTGGCAACACTAATTTCTGGAAAAACTAATAGCAAATATTTTTTTTTATATTTTATATTTATCTTTTGACATGGTGTACCTTTGTAACGTTGGTTGGCTTCCAGAGAGTTCCATACAGCCACATAGGAACATTTTGTTTCTTTCTTTTTTTGTTAATAAATGTGAATGTGGGTTTTATTACTATCATGCTAAGAGTTAGCCTCCATACTGACAAAATTCACAGTTTCATTATTTGTTTGAATGTGAAGCTTGTTTCAGAGTTTTTAATTTGAGATCTTTGCTTATCAATTATTAGATATGTTGTTACCACACACATATACTATACACAAAACAAACCCATTTTATAAATTTTACTTAACATATTGCAGATAGATACAGTATTAACAGACACCACACACACACACACACACAGGGAGAGAGAGAGAGAAAGAGAGAGACACACAATGCACAGGCCCTCAAAGCACAGTCCTGGCCAAGGCCCAAAGGCTTGAGCCCACAGGCAACTGAGGGGGGAGCACAGCCCACAATCTGGGCAAATGGAAGGTGTGTGTTTGTGTGTGTGTGCATGTGTGTGTGTGTGTCACAGAGAGAGGAGGGACAGTGTAAGAAGTGGGTGGAGATGAGACTCCTGAGAGAGTGTTGAGGTGTCTCAGCAGCACTTTGGTTCAGAGCCTTTGAAGGCGCTGAAGTTAGCGGCAGTCGAAACACACTCCTAAAACTTGTGTTATTTTTACTATCTTTTGTCTTTTTTTCTTGGACTTTACATCACACCACAATGGGAGTACGCCGGTTGTTACCGTCCTGCGAAAGGAATTTTAAAGTTCCTGAAGTGTGAGGGGAGGAAAAAGAGAACGAAATTCCTGAAGGAGTCACCCAACTGGACCTGAGGTAAGTTTCCTTGTTACTCACCATGCATGCTGCTTCAGTCCACTTCACACTACTGGTTATTGTTGAGAATAATACCACTATTTAGTATTACAGAATGAATAAACACTGCCCAGGAGAATGTAAATAGTAGTACAACAATTGTAGAAGTGCCTCAGATAATTAACATTTTCTTGTAACACATATATCAGACAAATGCTGGGAAATCATGTGCACATTGTTAGTACAAGATTATAACTAGAACCTGACATAAGAAGCATAATGTGAAAAAACATAAAGTTCACATGGCGCTTTTTAATGTGTTTTGAGCACAACTGTTGCCAAAGAGAGAATTGAAATTCAAGATAGCTGATCAAGCATGGAATTTACTTTATTTCAGAAAAAGAGTGTGTATGCCAGTCAGCCAGTGTGTATGACTATGTGTATGAGAGGTTGTTAGAGTTTCATACAGGATTTGTAAGCTGTCATTTCTGACAGTTTTAGCTCGGAGCGTTTGCATGGGAGGGGAGGTAAAGAACTGCAGTTGAGGCACATGTCTACGCATGCAGCTGAGCTGAAGTTTGAAGCTTTAGTCAAAGAGTTCCTCCCTTCTCTTGTCTTAGAAGGGGTTTCCTCTTTTGCTCAATAGTCTTTGCAGCAAAGATGGCACATGTACCCAAAACTATTGCAATGACAAAATATGATTTTCAAATGACTCAGGTCAGGAACTGCTTTTTCTCTCTTGCTCAAAGTGAGTCTGTTGAGCCCTATCACTTCCCAATGAGGTCAGCTTGCCTGGCGTGTACTATGAAATGGAGGATGGCATTTGTGATGGATGACCATCAAGATAACATTAAAGGACTGACCAAGTCATTTGAAAAGGTGACTTTCCATAATGGAAAGCAACACAGGTAGTAGTGTTTTATAAACGGTGTGAAAAGACAACTTATCACAAATTTTCCTGAACCTCATCTGACCTGAAAGTTGCTTGAGGCGATATTGTGTAGATGATACTTTCAGTTGGTGCTTTAATTTGAAGACATATACAGACATAATAGTTTTTTTATGACACTGGAGAAAGGCCATATCTCTGATAAGACATTATAATTTGTTAAAGTAAAGTTTTTGGAAGCATAGAAATTCTGCGGATTTCAGTCGAACACGTGCAAACCATTAAGGCCTTTTTAATTATCTGCTGGGCCGTTTGGCAAAAGCAGAGCCTCATTTATGACATATAGATAACACAGATGTTAGGAGTGGAGTAAGTCTAGACTTAGCTGGAAGGATGGATGGACTGGTCCACCATAAAGGATAGATGGATATTACCCTCATGCAATTTGGCTGTTGGCCTCTTTAACTGACTGACTTAATGCCTGAATTACTGATACCCTGACTGTAAACTGTATAAAATCACCAAGAGGATTTGTAAAATAAGCCAAGAAAAGACTATAAACTAGAAAACATTGTCAAAAATAAAGTCGTATGAGGGCAAAATAAGATGAAATGAACCTTAATCCAAACAAACACACGCATCCCCCAAAAAGACACACACACACACACAAACACACCAATCTCTCTACCCCCCACCATCAAATGTCTATCCCAAACAGTCAGGTCCAAATGAACCATCAGACCGACTGAAGGACTGACAGGCTAATGCTGCTGAGGCATTTCTGACCCTCCCTGTAATTATGGTATTTGCTGTGAGGCCTTAGTGACCCTTTGTTTGCGTGTGTGTGTGTGTGTGTGTGTGTGTGTGTGTGTGTGTGTGTGTTTGTGTGGAGGGGCTGTTTAACTTGAAGGGCACCCCCGACCCCTCCACTCAACCTTCCACCCATGACATGACCTTACCCCTGCAGACTGCAGTTCTGAAAGGAGAGGCCCAGAAAAGAATAGCAAAACAGCATGTAGTACAGTATGATATTATAGAGAATAGCACTTACTGTAATAATGTTTTTATAATGTTTTGTTTGTTTTGTTGCAGTTGTTCAGGAAGTCTATTCTTCTAAATGCTTGCCTTGGATAACCTAAATTGAATCTAAAGGGGTTAAAAAAACTATCAAGTCCTATTGTAATTTTATTCTCCCAGTGTTTGCCTAACTTACTTAAAAAATCGTCCCCAGAACATTTCCATGACTTCACACTGAATGTTTACCAACACAACTTTTGCACATGCTATGATAGTAAATGTTCTGTTATTGTAGACTAAATCTTGCAGAATTACCCAGAGTCCTTGCTTAACAGCAGCACATAAAAGTTGTGAGCACTGGGTGCAGTGTAGGGAGGAGACATAAAACCTCAGTTGGCAATGATCACAGTGAAACTTAAAAAGAATACATTGTATAAAACTCCAGTATGGGGTTAGAAAGAAAAATTTAACATGTCAATATGATATGGTAAACTCGGTTCCATTATCTATTGCCTAAATTTAGCACAGTAGAGAAGAACTGAGTTATATTGTAGCATAGTAAAGCAGAGCAGAGCATAACATGACATACTGTATTGGGTTAGGTTATATGACCATATATACTGTAATATAAGATCCATTTATTAACCGTCAGGAATTTTGTCATAGGAATTAGGATTGTCTAGTTATTTTAATTTCAGTATCTGAACAATCTTCCATAAAAATTCTAATGTATTGCACCTATACTTATGCACACATTGCTTAGTATATAATATTGTATAGCAGAGTTTATCACAGCAGAGGTGAATAGAGAAAAATTAAAATCAGCAAACTTGAGCCTCTAAATTTTGCTGACAATAAGAAATAATTCAAAGTTTACTGGCAAACCCTAAACATTATATAATGTGTGAAGACACGTATTTTGTTTTTAAGTTTTTCTTTGTATTTATTCAAGACTTCTGAGTTTCATCAGATTGCTCTGTAGTCCTGCAGGGTTAAACACCTCTGGACCAGAGCCGCTGAGGGCTGTAAGCTCAACCCAATATAACTGCGAAGCTCCAGTTAAAGGCCTCCACGTCCTGGCTTCATGCTGTGGGCATGAGAGAGGTTAGGTTGGAGGCCACACCTTTTCCAACCTCTGAACCCTTCCAGACGGGGGTTAACATTGTAACCCCACCATTACGAAATCCAGGAGGCCTGATCTGAAATTACACTCCTGCAAAGGCTTTAGCTGTGAGAGTTTCTGCAGATGGCATTTGGAAGAAATTAAGTTTAGTTTTCAGCTTTTATGCAGAATCCAACAAAAACAAGATTTAATTCCTATATAAAAATGGATTAGATGAGATTTAGAATTAAGGAGTACTTTGGGTGAAGTGTTTTTTTCAGATCAAATTAAAACTGGCTTTATCCCATAAACTCAAACCTATAATTCTGATACTAATGTTGTATGTAGAAATAATGTCTCATGAATAATGTAGTCCAATGCTAATGCAGAAGAATGGATTCCACCCCTGACTGGAGGTCAAGTGTCAGAGTAATTGAGGACTGATAACGGCCGTGCAGGAAGAAGTAATAAAGTGAGAGAAGAGTGCTAGGAGGCAGTTTCCATAAATGAGAACAAGTCAGAGCAAAGAGAGGGTGATAACTGAGGCTAGTTCAGGCTCATCCAATGAGCACAGTGAACACAGTGGGGCTGTCATTGGACTTTGCTTCTAATCTTCTTAAACTTACAATAATTATGTTTTTTTACTTTTAAAAGCTGGTTGCAGCGTCATTATGAGGAAAGTGTAGCGCATCAACTGTGCTGCTGTTAAAGTTATATCTCCAGCGGTGGAGAGCAGCCTCTCTGCTACAACGTCAGTAAGTCTGAGTCTTTGATAATTCTCTTTGGGCTTGTTACTACAAACAACACCTTTCACATTACACAGGGTCATTTGTTCCATTGTTAATTTTAAAATATTGATAAGTGCAGCTTCAGTTCGCATATTTCTATATCTGTAGCAAAGTATCAATCAGGCCTGGAATTTCAAAATTTTAGGGGCAAGGCCACTTGGCCTTTGGTGCCAGGGAAGCAAGGCCATGAAATAAAACAATGTTTTAATTCCATGGAAATAGGGATGATTTTATTTTTAATACATAATATAATTATCAGTGAAATAAATACAATTAAAGAAAGCTGTTTATTTCACAAAATAATGGTACAAACTCCTGAGTCAAAAGTTCATACACTGACAGATAATTCATCAACTGGGTAAAGACAGCTAACTGCAAATTATTTGATAAACTGATTCACAGAACAACTTGCTTACAGATATTTTGGTGTGTTCATAGCTAGCTAACTAACTATATTGTTGCTTCAACCCACATCTTAACAAAACATGCATTGGAAAACCAGAATGAGTTTGATTAAGTCTCCTGGGTGGTCCAGTTTTACAGCAGTTCTAGAATGGCCCCCATGAAATTCCTGCAGAGGCTCCAAGCCACATATTGATCGGTAGGGGCCTGTTCACATTATTAAGGCTCAGTGAATTCTCAGTGCATGTTTTCCAGAATTGATTCTGATCAACTTTTGTGAGTCAACAATATAATTCCCCTACCCCACCCCCCAAAAAAAGAAACAAGCAAAAGGAAAATAGAGTGAGATGAGACTGAATGGTTGCAGAGTGTTGTCTGACATCAAATAATGTGATTTTTTTAATCCCACAAGTGTTTTGTATGGGGTGGTGGTGAGAGGGTGCACCAGGATATCAAGACCTCACATTGTGCAAAGATAATGCAAGATGTTCTACAGGCCCCATGTAATTCAAATAACTGCTGACAATTTACAGAAACCTTGCATCAATATAGAGATTAGTAGGGATTGTATTATTCCGTAGGATGAGGACAACAACACCCCTTAACTCAGTTTTTACCCACTTTAAGGTTTCTATTAAATTGTCACGTTCATACAAACTGTGTCATATCAAACTGATTTAAAGTTGTAAGTCAGCAGGGTCTTTTTAATGATCAATTCTTGACTATAATGATAGTTGTGATGACTTAGATTGACTAAAAATACACTCTGAGGTCAAAACTTTAACCTTATTTATCTGCCAGTTTTCTACAGTTGGTTGTTGGTCATCACTTTAACAGGGCTTAAAATGTAAAAGACCTGCACGTCTCGCAGAGTGTCTGTGGAAACAATCTTTCATCTGAATGGGACCAGCTGCTGTAACACCTTGTTGTAGCACTTAATTGCCAAATTTGACATTTCCCATGTTTTTTTCACTATGAGGATCTTAAAGGAGGAGAGAAACATCACTTGTGCTTTGTAGTCAACAAATTTAGGGTGTTTTTTTCACCATGATACAAGAACGAGAACGTAATAGACTGACATTGTGTAAAGCCTCCCCATCCATCATGGCTTAATACTGCAGCACAGACTCATTACCGCGTCAGATTGTACCAAGGTACAGACTATGGATGTTGATGTTTTTATATAGATGGGGATGTCGAACTCTACAATTATGCAAATGGGGTGTAGTCTGAAAGTAAGTTTAGTTTCACATGGAGGAAAACCTGTTTGCACCATCATGCCTGGACTAGAACAATCAAATAAGGTTAAAAACAAGGGATGGCAGCTTTATTTATATAGTACATTTTAAAAACAGAGCCAAACTTTAATGTATTCAATAAAAGTGTAAAATAAATTAAATTAAATCTTTAAATGAGATAGATACATACATACACAAAATAAAATGACATAAAATACAATTACAGTACAGTAAAAATATGTAAGTTGCCAGTGCAACAAAGGAAATAAAGTTTAATGTGAGGTCCAGAGATTCCATCTGTGTGCAGCATAGCTAAAGCCAATAGCCAATAGCTAAAGGCAGCTTCAACCTGTTTGGTTCTGACTTTAGGTTCAGCCAGCTGGCTTCCTCCTAAAGATCTAAGTGCCCTACTGGGTTTATATTCTTCAAGAAGATCAGAGATGTATTTTGGCCCAAGATTATTGAGCGATTTATAAACTAGTAGCAGCACATTAAAATATATTCTATAAGTAACAGGAAGCCAGTGTAATAATTTAAAAACAGGATAAATGTGTTCAGTTCTCTTGGTTCTCGTTAGAACTCTGGCAGCAGTGTTCTGAATGAGCTGAAGTTGTCTGACAGTCTTTTTGGGAAGACAAAAAAGACAAGGCCATTACAATAGTCCACTGTGCTGGAAATGAAGGGATTCTTGAGTTTCTCTAAGTCTTGTCTGGACATTAGACCTCTAAGCCTTGCTATTTGTTTGAGATGATAAAATGCAGATTTAGTTGTCTTGAAGTGGCTGCTGAAGCTCAAATCTGAGTCTATTAAAACACCACAATTTCTAACTTGGGTTTTCATCTTTATAGCCATAATGAGCAATAACTTTCCTCCTTTCCTGATTATACAATGATTACTGTTTTGTTTTTATTTAATTGAATGAAATTCAATTGTTTTCAAAAGTTCAGATGTCAATAACTTTCAGGGTTTTATAGTTGAAATGATCAAAGAGTGAATCAACAGAGTCTGATGTTAAACTTGTATTCATGGACATGGCTTCCATGAAAAGACAACTATTATTCTCATTTATATACTTTTTTTTGACAGAAAGGGATCTGGTTTGGGTATCAAATAAAACACAGAAATGGTCATAGTATTTAAGACCATTAATTAGAAATTATTTGTTGGTAAGCAATTGAATATTCAACAAATCTAAATTTGCAGAATAAGGGGGGGGCAATTTGTAATAGGTTAGCCAGATTTGACGACTGAGCAGAGTACTCCATTCTCTTTCTGTTGCCTTCAAGGCATGGATAGGGAAAGCTAGCGGCACACTGGGTCCTGGTTTATCCTGGGAACATTCACGAGTGCCATCATCCTTGTGGCCTGGACCCAGTAGAGATCAACAAGAGTTTGATGTTTTTCGTACACCATACGGTGTACTAACTGGACACAGTGTCCTTTTATCAGGCCGGGGAGACACAGGAGGATTCTTATGCCGTTGAAGAGGGGGAGGAGGTGGCGGGTGGTGTAACTGCAAAGCTGTCCAGGGACTTAAAGCCAATGGTGGAGGAGGAGGGCGAGTTTGGTCCCAGAAGGGGAGAGAAGGGGGCAGGGCGACTAGAGAGGAACTGGATGGCGAGGGGGGGGGGGGGACTCCTCACAGTGGAAACTCTTTCTTTTGGTTCTGACGTCCCTCATGTTTTAAAGTCTCTTCAGGTGGGGGCAGAGGTGGCTCCCTTTCAAGGTTTCTGGCGTGTTGTGTTATGTCCTTGTTTTGGTTGCTCTTGTCTCTTCCCCTCAGCAGAGGGAGCAGATGGATATGCAGGAAGTAAAATAGGTTAGAGGTGAACAACTTTACTCCTGACTTGTTTAGGCAAATTTCAACTGCCCTGAAATGATGCATTTTGTTAATAAAGTGCACTGAATGAAGGGTACACGCAGTGTCCAGGGCCAATAATCTGCTGTATTTTTCAACTCCTCTTTTGACAGGTGGTAGAGAGCCACTGATAAACATCTCAGTATTCAAGGAACTGAGTGTCTTAAATAGATCACTGAAGTCTTGTTTCAGGAACTCTGATTGCTGTTTTACAATGTCATTGGACCCTGTTTGCACTATGATGTTTATCACAGTTGGGTAAGCGGCCAGGATATCTGGGATTCTTTCTGTCATGTCACAGACCATATCCTTGGGAAAGCAGTATATTTTGGTGTTCTTATCACTCATGCCTTTTACATCTTTGACAGCAAAATCACCCAAAATCTGAGTTTGAGGCCCAGCTGTTAGCTTTCCCTTTAGCCCTTTGCTCAGTCCTTACCCTGCCGTGGGAGGATGAGAAGTTATGCAGGTCATCTGATGGAAATCTGGTATAATAGTTGTAGCAGCTGTAAGGACATTTTTCAGTGTATTTGTATACAAAATGTATTAAATGACTGATAACAGGGTACAGGATAACATAGCTGTAATAGTATTTAATGTTATGTAATAAGCATGTTAAGTGTCTAATACAACATTTAACTTTACAACTGTTTATGCACACTTCATGTAGACTAGTTTAAAAAGTTTTTAGAAATATGTTCAAAACTCACGAAGACATGTTGAAGCTTGAAGGTTCATTCTTGACCTTGGAAATAGTAGTTCAAGAAATAGTAGTAATAGTAATACTTACAATAATCCTTCTGGAGCTTTCTGCTGCATTCAGTGGGCTTCATCAGTAGATGGAGCATTTGTCATGCATGGATGAAGTTTTTTAAACAATTATATTATTCATTAATAACTAAATACAATACTACATAATAGAAAATATGCATATGCTATATATAACATTTGATTATTAAATGCTAAATGTTTCCTATTGACATTAACATAAAAATATGTTTTATATAATTACATCTACATGATATTGTCAACAATTAACTCCATATATACCAGTTATTGATATGTTGCAGGAAGAGTAATAGTGGCTGACAAATGCATTAAAATAAATTGAAATTTGCCACTACAACAACTGCACTGTAGTGTGTTGTCAACCCAGTAGTACTATTTTATTTACTACTTATAATTGCTAAATTGTTGGAGTTTAAATATAAGCATTATCATTTCACCTGCACTGCGGGTGTAGAAAGGTAAACAGGACCAAAACTAATGGCTGTAGCTCAGGTAAATGCTTAAGATGCATATTGTAAAAAAAATGTTTGATGGCTAAAAATCCCCTACACTTTAATTTAAGCAAAGGTATGTTGGTACGTCTGTGTTTTTCACGATTCCTTTGAAACACCCACACACAAAACAGAACGTTGATGTGATTACTGAGATATTATATTTCAGCTGAATCCTGGCAGCTCCCTCTTCATTCCTTTCTTTTGGAGAATGGGGGTGTAATCACTTTACAAAAACCAGGAAATAGGTTGATGGGATGAATGCAGTCGGAGACGGAGCCGGAGGAGGAATAATGCCATACAGTTTTCAGTGAAAAAAAAGATAAACCCTGGAATCTTTTAATTCCCTCATAAGACCACTTTCTACCATTACCATTTTACCACAATTTACTGGTGAAGAACCTTTATACAAACTTATGGAGATAATAACCTGTATGCCAGTTGGCCTGACAGGGCCTGCTGTGTGCTGTTGGCTCTCTCAGATCAAACCACACTCCCAGCCCTGCCATTATAAAACACCCGCGGTCTACAAAGACAGGTTGGCAGCTATATGAATCCATGATTCAACTTGTCTGTGTTGCAATAGTTATCACACAGGAAATGAGTGACTACCTTTACATTGAGTAAAGTGCTCCATGTGGCCAAAGTGGACAGTCTGCCCAAGAGTTGCACCTAACCATTATTTCCTTATTAATTTTACTATTACTACTACTGCTGTCTAACAAATCTCTCAGATTAGCCTGAGAAGAGGTAGTTGTCTCTGTTGCAGCCCCAGATTTAGAAGAAAACTTGCCTAGAGCAATTTTTAAAAGTAGTTTTAAAGGCATCTCACTGATTTGGGATTTATGAGGCCAATACTAGGGTGGCCCTGAAGTGCAGACCCCAAACGCAAACACATTAACAGAAACACAACACATTAACAAAAACACAACACATTAACAAAAACACAACACATTAAGAGAAAACGGAAATGGTAGGTACTCCTACTGGAAGACGTGGGTGCCTATTAACAAGGATATATACCTAACTGGGAATTAGCGCAACCCGTTTACCATGCGAGAGGCACCGTGTTCGACTCCCGCATCCCCCAAATTTTTCACGTCATTTCTTATTTACAGTTTTTACTACTATTTTATTTTTATTTTTTCTCTTTTCTGCACTAGACACTTTTGCTGCAACAATGTAAATTTCTCCACTGTGTAACTATTAAAGGATTTTTGATTCTGATTCAATGTTCGCTATTATCAGGCATTATTTTGATGCAGGACATACATATCAGGTGATACTTGACATGCTGTCAATGTTTCACAACATCATAATGAGTATGCGCACTTTGAAGACACGTTTAAAAGAAGCAGGGCTGTACAGAAGAACTAGCCCTGTTGTTTTCTTTAGTGTGACTAGGTCTTCTGCTCATGCTGCTTCTTCTTCTTCTTCTTTCGTTTAATGGCGGTTGAGAAACAGCTTACGGTGCATTACCTCCACCTTCTGATTG
>JAVQJL010096806.1:0-64338 GCA_036024295.1 Nannoperca obscura
GTGGACATAGAATATGCACATACAAGTGCATCATGTACAGATCTGGTCTTTAACGAAGGACAGTTCTGCCGGAGGCTGCTTGCAAAGAGCACCAACAGATATATAGAATATGAAAAATCTGGATTTACACAGAAGGAAAAATTATTTATATTTAATATCCAGTAGACCTGGTATATATTAGCTGTTAGCCATCATTTCTAGCATTACATTAGAACTTTTTGAGTACCAGAAGGTACCCCAAAGAGAATAAAAGGAATGCTAAGAATTGTTTTAAAATACTGCTTAAAAAAAGATCTATCAAACAAGGACACTATCACATTTAGGCCAGAGAAAATGTATTTACTGTACAGAGTAAAATGAAGAGCTAAAGACCCAACTCGTATTCTTAGCTAGCTTCTGTTCTATTAGCCTCCAAAACAAAAGGGATTTCCTCAGAGGTTGTTGAACACGTTGTCATTAACAAAAACATTTTTTGTTAGCATTGAACATCTCGAGTATTGCACAGAAAAGCGACGTCACGGTTGTTTGGTGCTAACAACATAATTGGTTAGCTTATTTTATCTTAAAATAATGAGGTGCTTAAGTTTTGTTATCTAGCACAATAGTAGATACCCATTAACCTTAAATCACTGGCAGAAAACTTTGTGTTTCAGCTTTTTCAGAAAAATAGAATGAACACATTGAGCTATGAATGCTTGTAGAACAGAAGCTAGCCCAGAAGTGGGGCGGGACATTCAATTTCTGTGCAAGTCCAAATCTTTTATTCATTTTCGTTATATTTGCAGAAGTTTGCTGTGACTTCTTTTAAAGGCCGGCATCTGTATTAGAGATCACACTACATGCATGTAGGTGTGCACTGTAGAGTCTACATGTGGCAGTACACTACCAGTCTTTACAAGCTGTGACACTGGAGGTTGCTTCAGAGGACGTGAACACTAGCTTAGCTGAACATGACTTGGACACCATCGCGAAACCTCAAATCTCACAGAGCTGAAACGCTTGGGTTCATTTTTCAAGCGGAAAAGAAGTCCATTTCTTATTTTTCTCCATAGAAAGACACGTTAAAGGTTATAACTGAACCAACCAGCTGCGAGATGAACAATTAGCACAATACAGTACAAAAACATCACGTGCTATATTGTGTATTTAAAGCAGCATTGAGTGACTTCAGTAACTGAAACTAAATTAACATAATTATATAATGACAGAAGAGTGATTGCTGATTACCACTATGGTAATAGTAATATCTCTAAATGAAATGGGTAATGTGGTGTTTCATAAGATTCTGGTAACAAAACAAAATTTCTGATGATGAAACAGAAGATTTAAAAATGTAATATGTCACCAGTCTGTAACAACAAAGCTGAAATCCAATTTCCACAATAGGAAAAAAGGCTAGCTATGGAGTAAATGGAAAGTGTATTAATGGATGTCAGCATTTCAGCTCTGTATAGACGTGTTACTGGGTGTTGCTAAGGCGGTTGTAAAAGGGACATGTTGCCATGTTGGGGGAAGAATGTATCATCCTTCTGTTCCTCGTTGACCTCTTAGTACCCCCGAAATGTTATTTCCTTCCACTGCCCAGAAAGTGGATATGTTATAATGTCAACCTTTTTTTGTCACTTTGGCATGGCAGCGTGTCCCTCCTCCATCCTCCCAACCTTCAGTGACAGGAAACACACCAATGCCTCTGCACACTATTTCACTACGTTTTCCTGGGGTTTATTTGTTGATGAACAGATCCTCTCACTGCTTTCCAGCTCCTGATGCTTTATTGCACTGTTGTGGTGAAGCAGCTAAAACAAACAGTGTGTCGTTAGGTGTAGAGAGCTTGAATCCACTGTGAGAATAAACAGTATTTGTCTGTGCACACTTTCCTTGTATAAAATGCCTCCAGAGTGTTGCTGTGCACTTGGAAAACAATTGTCAGACATCTGAATTGGACAACACATTAAATTGCCGTGCAGTAAGTTAGGAGTGGAAAGTAATGTGGACTCTGATGGCTGTAATTTAACCACAGAGGAGATACATGTCAAATCAGTTGAACTCTACTGGGAACAGCTGGGTTGGAAAAACATTTGCTCAAAGCAGGAAGGAAACTGTTTAAATCTGCAATTGAGAGCATATTATAGTTTCACAAATTACAACTGTTCTCTTTAAAAAGCGTTTACAATCAAAAACAAACATTAAAATCGTTTTGAATTGCTAATACATGTGCTTCTAGCCAACACACATTAATACAGAAGTGTCATAGTTTGAGGGCTGCCACCAAGTTTAATTCACACAGTCAGATTATTTAACAATCAGTTTGTTCATTCAGTGTCAAAAAGATTTTGGTTCTGCCAAGTACACTAAACAGCCTCATCGTCAGCCATTAAGGAATCACTCATCAGTGAATGTCAACAGGCCTGCATGACCAAACATGTTACCGTTTCATCAAAATGTATCCAACACCCCTTTACGTTAAGGCTCTGTTGATGTCAAAGAACATATAGTTTACATTTTTAATGTAAGGTTAATGTTACATGTTCTCTGAGACTTGTCCGAGTCCTCTCCAGCTGGAGTAAATGAACAAAAGTTAAGAAATCGATACACGTTACTAAATCACATGAAGACAAAGTGAATGAGAGATTCCACCGAAAATGACTTTTATGTTATGTTTTATGTTTTTTTTAAAGGTTTTCTTTGTTTCCTAAAATACCCCATTTTTTCTGAGTTTATTTTAAATCATGAGCTCCCAAGACAAACTCATCCTGTATCATAGCTGCACATCAAAAATAGTGGAAAGTACATATTGATTTAGTTGAAGCAGAACATACAAGTAGTCCTAAAATCTCATGCCATTTTTTCCGTTGGGTTCATAACCTTTTATTTTTTGGGGGAAACTGTCTCTTTTGCAGAATAACAAAGTAAGTCTCCGTAGAATGACACTGCAATGAAATTCTGCTGTCATAAACGATGGACATTAATCCCCTAAAGCAAGTGCCAACATGGCCTTCTGTTTTGCTGAAACTTTAAGAAGTCTGTTTGGGTTTTATAACGTCAACTACTCCTTGGTCGAATCACGTTTGAAAATTATTCATAGTGGTTGTTTTCAGATGACGTGGGCACCAGATATGTGGATATTCTCAATGAGACTGTCGCAGAAAAGAAAACTAAACTGAGGTCATTCTCTTGTTCTTTCTGGCTCTCGTAGTTTCCATGTGGTAAACCTCATCTATCTGGTGCTCGGAGCAGATTGAAGTAAACACCAGATGAGTTATTTGCAAAAAGCTGTTTGTTCCCAGGTCTCCTCCCAATATGAACAAAACACAATAAGTCTCCTCTGTTCTGTCGCTATTACATCACCCTTGTCTTTTGTGTTCATAATGCAATGCACACGTTATGAAATGTATATAGTGTAAAATAAAAATGGGTTTGTTTTACATACTGTATAATTGCCTATATTTTGGTTCAGAAGTGGAACAGATTTATGAGATGACAGGTTAACACATTAAAAAGAAGGAACTCCAACCTTTGGTGTCTGTGATGGTTATTTCTGTGGATCTGCAGAGTGGGTCTTTTTTTTCATGTAAGACATTCACCAGCTGAATTGTAATACAGAGTATTTATTATCCACTGAAGGATTGTGCGACACAATAATGTTGCTTTTTTTATTTTAGCTAACAGGTTCTTGCCTGCAGGTGGCAGCAGTTGGCATTTCTAACAAGGACCAAACGGCTCATCCTAGTGAAGCATTTGAGTTACAAGTCCGTTCAACGAGGTGATGCACGTCTAAAAACATGTCTATAATGTAAATGTCTGCAGAATCAAATGTTGTGTTATCAATGGAAGACTGGAACTTGGAGACACATTTTCTAAGGGCTCAATTTGAGATGTGTTTAATGAGCTAGGAATGATAATAAGCTATTTATAACAACATGTATGTCCAAATCAAGTCCATTTTAAGCATGTCATATTTTAATAACCCAGTGATATCAAGGAAACTGAGCCAGCTGAGCAACATAACACATTTTTCAATGTGGACCTTTTATTGAACATTCTTAATGTCTCTTGATTGTCACATTCATCTCTTAACAAAACATTTCTGTTCAATGCATAGAAAATAATCGTCATGCATTTAAACAAAATACTCAAATACATACAAACATACACAAATAATACCAGTTAGTTCTCCTGAGTAAATAATTTCTGGTTATGACTTAAGGCATTAAGGAGACTGATAGAAAGTTGGACTGGAGTGAAACCCATAAAAACGTGTCCGGACCTGTTTAATTGGTGAAGTGATTAAAAGAAAGACATGAGGGGACCATCTGTAAACCATGGACTTTTAAACAATTAAAAACAAGTTCTTTATTAAGTTTGTGCTGATTTTGACAGTTGGGGTGAAAAGAAAAACCTTAAAAAAATGGCATAGAAAAATGAAAAGAAAGGAGTTAGTTATCTGATTAGTTATGTTGTAGAAACAGAAGGTAGAGATGAGCTATTTCCATGTGGATATATATAATGTCAAACTATGCCATCTAGTGGTCAGGTTTGTAACCACATCATTGACAAAAAGTTGAATGAGGTCCTTTTAACTGCAGTCATATTTAATCTAATAGGTAGCAACCTTAACCTCCTGTGTCATGTTGGTGTGGGCAAGCGATACTGTACTCTTACTATCATTATGATAAAATAACATAAGTGCTGTTTGTATTAAAACATTTATACTTGGGAATAATTACAGGAAAAGTTGCTTAGTTCAATGGCTTATACCTGTACAGCATTTATATAGCAGTTTTAAATGTAAAAACACCGCAACCTCATGTTGTACTTTTTGTCACTTTTTGTATGTTTTCCTAAACATTACACTTTATTATTACACTTTATATTTAAATCAGCCTGTGACAGTGTTTGTGTATGTGTGTGTGTGTGTGTGTGTGTGTGTGTGTGTTGTTCATACAGCTGTGCCACGGTTTATCTCCAGATGTACCAGTTTGGGAGTTTTCCCCGGGGCATCATGTACACAGTTGTTTTGGTTTTCTGGTGTTTTCTCACCTCCCTTCTCTTTCTTCTCGTCACCGCTCCTGTGAGAAAGAAAGAGCAGGGATAAATGTGATTCTTCGCTGTCAGAGTGGTGGTATTTTTAGAAGGTATTTCTAAAATAATTGAGGCATGCTGTTCTCGGTGGCTTTGCTGACATGTCAGAGGTGCTTTTCTTTCAATAAGAGCTGCAGTATCACGCTTTTCATGTGTGTTTCCATGTAACACTATAATTACTTCTTCTTGAAGAGTTTCTTGAACGAGCTCCTGAAGCCTCCTTTGTCCTGCTTCCGACTCCTCTCGCTGAAGGGGGTGTGGTTATTCTCCTCTGCCCCGCCCCTCCACTTTGACTCGTCCCCCCATGATTGGAACCCAGAGTCCTGGTGGGGTTGACAATATTAGATTTACTTAAATGATGGTTTAATTACACTAGGTACCATTCATAGTGTTTCTGTCTCTAGAAGATCATGATGGCCATACAACTGAGCAAAGGATCAAGGATCAAAATGTCTAACAATTTTCTTGTTGAGCTGATCAGCAGTTGTATACAAGATACTAAATCCTCACTGCTCTGCGTCAGATGAGTGTCATAAACATGTTGATTGGTCCAGACAGATTTCCTGTTAAGACATTTGTTAGCTTTGCTGAAACTCACAATGCTGAGCAGCCCATGAAGATCATCGCTGTGTTTGTCGGTATCCACTCTGTTCGCCATGGGGCTGTTGACCTTACGGGACGGGGTGGGACACCCCTTGCTGCCCTTACTGCCCTGGCGCTCCAGCTTGGCATGACTGCTCAGTCCCACTCTACGGTTGTGGTCTGATAGAGGACTACCATCCAGACCACTCAATGTGTTGTCCATCTGCAGGCCGTTCAGTGACTAGACATCAGAGAAAATGTTACATGTTGTTTTTACACGTTAAAATGATTTGATCATCTTTCTCTCTACATTCACAAACAAGCTCACCTTGCTCTTACGCTGGCTGGCCTGAAGGGGGCGATGCTGATTGCGACGCATCATTCCGGCTTCATCCGGAGATGCGCACCCTCGTTTTTTTTGCACTTTGCTGTAACCATTCCCCTGGCTTCCACCGTTGCCAAAGATGTCACGGCTCGTCGACACATTCGCTGCCATCGCATGATGTGACACTGAGGGGCCTTTGGGGCACTTCACAAAGGCAATGTCGATGGAGGAATCTGAAGAGGCAGAGGAGCAGCGGTCGAACATGGAGACATCATGAAGGGAGCTGCCATCCTCTTCATAAAGGCTCTCCATACCTGGGGGGTCTGGAGGCAGAAGGAACTCGCCGAGGGCATCGGCCAGAGCAGAGCCCGGTTGAACGTGACGGAAGTCTGCAGCTCTGGAGGGCAGATGATGCTGGCACAACATGGACCTCTCAGATGCCTCACTCTCTGGGATACTGTCAAGACCTGAAAGCCAAAGGTTGGTTGACTGGTTGACTGATGGGACAAATGCCCCAAAAGCGTTTAAGAGACACGGGTTGCACGTCTGTTTCTGCCAAATCCCTACATGGGATACACAAAGTGACACCGTGAAAATACTAAACAATAATTGCAAACAGGGCTACAAAACCTACAGCTTTGACACGGGACAGAAATGTAGGTGCCAGGAGGCTGAGTGTACCCAGTCTTGTTGACCCAACACATTGAGACCTGTGTCCTGGACTTGAGGGATTGACGATTCAAGTCATGCTCTTAACATTTGCCAGATAATGTCTGATTTGATTGGTTTAGACTTTCGCACAAGACTGGACAGAGAGAGACAGTTAAACCCCTTTGTCGGCAAACTGTGTCCTCGAGCAAGAGACTTCATGCATAGCAGCTCCAGGTGTGCTACTGAAAAGGGTTCAGTATGCTTCAAACAAAGCAACCTATGAAGTAAGTGAAGAACGTCTAAAGGAAAAAGTGTCTCTATCTGTTCCAAATGGATGAATGATTGTACAAGTAGGGATAGCAACGCACAGTTTCAGACAGTCTCACACTCGATTGTACACACAAAGTGTTGGAAGTAGCTCTCTGAAGAAAGAATATACAGACCTTTAAAGAGTTTCAAATCCTGCCCACGTTCTTACATCCAGACGCCTGTCAAATCTCTGCATAAAGCGGGCGTTCTGGTTGGATTGTGGGTTTCAGAAAGTTACTAAAATTGGTTTCAGATGCTCTTCGACTATCCGACAAGCACTTCATTTGAGGCATACTAAAGCCTCCCAAGATCGCCCTATTAAAACTCAAAGCATTCCTGTCGACGTCCAGAGTAGAACGTCAATCACAATCCACAGAAAGATAATCTGTGATAATACTCAGAAGCTTCTGTGACAGACCTGCTGGTTTTTGGTTCCGTGAGTCCAGGTCAGGGGTGAAGAACTGGAGCTGGGAGGGCCACTCTGTGTCGTAACAATGAGTTTCGGGATCCTGCTCCCGGTCCCAATCCTGGAAACGATGAGTCTGGATCTGCTCCAGGAGACGCTGCTTGCTCCGCTTCACCTGGTCAACGTGTTCCCTGTGAGGGACAGACGATTCATAAAACCAACCAGATTTCCAGCAGCTTTTTTCAGCAAAAAGCTCTCATGCAACAAATAACGATTAAGTTAAGAATGTATACTCACAGCATGGCACTGCTGCAAGGGTACGGTGAGCCAATATTGTTAGCTTGAATCCCACTTTCCACTGTCTTTAACAGCTGTTTCATGGTAGACCTGCAGGGTAGAGCACTTCTTTACCTTATTTTGTCAGATTCAAGCCGTGAGAAGTTGGTGTACCTCTTGAGCATGCAAGTAATATTGTTTTTTGTAGAGTGGTAAATCCTGACCTCTTCACCTCCTTGCGGTTGTGCAGCAGAAGCTCCTGGTTGTGCTGAAGGAGGTGGTGGTACTGAGCAGTGAAGGACCTGAACTGCTGGATGCACACCAGGAGCAGGTAGTAGTCTGGGTGCTCTGCATCTGTCTGCTTCAGCAGCCCCTGCACACACAGGCTTAACTTACTAGTTATGTTCACACATCTTTAAGCAGATGCTGTCGTCAAAGGTGAGAAATTAAACATCTTTCTGTTTCCAATGTGTGATCATGTTTCTTTATGAATCATCTCTTCTTTTTTTTAATTCAGGTAATTTATTCTCTAAAAAGCACATTGCATTATTGCTATATCTATAAATCGTGTGTGTGTGTGTGTGCATGTGTGTGTGTTCATCTAACCTGTAGCAGCAGCAGGTACTCGGGGATCCTCTGAACCGGCTGAAGGAGCAGAGTGTGGAGGGACGGTTTGGATTCGTCACCGGTTATGTCACTCTGATTGAAGTACCATACGGCCAGTCAGAGCCAAGGGGCAGCATAGGTCGACCAATCAGGATGGTAGGACAAAACTAGTTAGTACAGCACTTATGAACAATGTGACTTTATTAAGCTTTCTATTGTATCCCAATAGGGCTTGAAAATGATATATAATAGTAACTACTATATAATAATAACTGGATATTTCAAGTTACCAGCCACTCAAGCATTTCTGAGACTATACTACATTCAACATACAACATGGTGTTGTTCTCTGGTATAAGTCACAATACATTCATATTTTAAGTTTCCAATCATATCATAAGCTTTAGTTATTATCTGTCTCATCCCGTCCTTTCGTGTTACCTCCAGGAAGGCAGAAGATTTCATAGAGCTGGAGGTAAGCATGGTGACGACTGAGAGACAGTCTGGAAGCTCCTTCAGGTAGGACACATAAAAATCCAGGAAGTCACTCTGTAGGGAGACACAGAGAGACATTGTCATGGTTTGCATGTATGTGTTCATGATTAGATCGTACACAGCTGATCGTGCTGCCTGTGTGTGGTTAGAAAAACTGTTTGACAAACATAAAGAAGCTTAAAAAGTAAGCGTCCAGCTGTTATTCAAGTTAACCATTAATGTTTCGCTGATATAAAGAGACTCACTTGTGCATTTTATGATAGAACATATAACAAAAAGATCTAAGGTCTAATATTATGTATGTGTGTAGTATGTATAGCACAGTGATTACAAGCATCACTGTTGTCTTTGTACTACATCTGTATTCCAGCTATCAACATGGCTCAGCTGGAATTTGACATTTTCGTCATGGCAGCCAAAGCCATTCAGATTCATTAGAAATGGCCAGTCACAAGACCAAACCTTTTGACCCCGCCACATTAACTAGCCTGGAACAGCGCTCAGCATTGAGGATGTCTACTTTGTGATTTACAAGAGAGTAAACTGGTGGTCCAGATCGTTTGTATAATCTGGTTGTTAAAATATCTACAGAAATAGAAAAAAATATATAAGCAATGTGTCAACATCTCTGTGGTCATTTTGGAAGCTGTGGTTTGTGGTGGTGGTGCCATTATTCCAAAAGATTCCTTTAATATTTTGTTCACACATTTTTTCCAAAATATTATTTAAAAATTGTCTGTGGTGAACTTTTCTGTTGCAAATGCAGGAATAGATATATTTTACAGTTAGAGGCATTTCCTTTACTTGCCAGTAGATGATAGATAGATATCAACATGTACAGGGATATCAGGAAAAAGTGATCATCTGGTGAAATGCTTCTCTATTATGTGGCAATAGTGCACAGTTCGGAGACTTGGCACCTAAAAAACCCAATGTCCGTCTGTGCACAGACACAGATGCAGCAACCCAAGCTAGCAGAGGCATCTTTATGGACTATTGTTTATTTATTCAAAAGATGTGTTTTTTGGTTTACCTCTTTGCTGGTGAGCCTCATAAACACATCCCCCATGATGCCTTGCCACTGGCTCTTGAGCACACGTTCCTGGAGAGTATGGAGGAGCTCGAGGTGCTGCTGGATCAGAAACCTCAGAGAGCTGGGAAACGGACTAAAGACAGCGAGGAAGGAGAGAGAAGAGCAGAAGGCAGAGATGGATTATAGAGAACACAACAGAACACGTGAAGGCAGAAAATGATGAAACAAGAAAACATATTCTTCTCTTCACATAAGAAACCAGCATGTTTGTCATGTCGGGCAGGTGACAGGTTAATCAGGTTAAAACAAATGCAATCATTTACTAATACCAATCAACCCCGTTCAGCGTTTGCACCTTTTTCATTGGTGCTTTTGGTCATTGGGAACACGTGTGCTGAGCCTTTTGAAAAGAATACCCTCTCTGTCTCACTGGTGTTTATAGCCTGCCTGCCTTTATTTGATTACTTTATTTCCTGTTCAACCCTCACCGTGAGCTCTCAATTTAAACCAGTAGCCACTCCTGGAGTAAGGTCTGAGTGCTGATCTGTGTGGGTGTGAGTGAGTGAGTGAGAGAGTGACTGTAGTCTGTGACTTTTACTGAGTTTATGGATCATAACATATCAGCCATTATCAGTTAATTTCAATAAAGTCTTTTAACGTCTGTTTTTGACGCCTGTGTACTTATTGACCCTCTGTAGGTTTTGTCAAACTGAACTCGGTTGTGTTTGTGTGTCCGCAGGCTTACCGTTTGTCTTTGGCAGCGAGAGCTTCTGATCCATTAAAGGAGATGTTGGCCTTCAGTAACAGAGACAGGTGGGACACGTAAACCCTCTCCGACTCCAGCAGCTCCAGAGCCACTCTCTGTCTCTTGTCTGCACACACACAGAAACACAAATTATGTTGAGTTATATATCATCTGAATGCAGTCGTCTTATGCTTTTTCTTCTCAGATGGGCAAAGAACTGGCCCTCTGCTATTGGCTGGTGTTTGGAGCCAATAGCATCAAAGACCAGCCAACAGCAGGTGGTGAGTTCAGTTTTTGAAGTGATTCTTTTGGTGTTTGGGGCTTTTTGGACTTGAATTTCTGTCTTAACTACAGTATTTCTTCTTGAGTTCAGCTTCATATCCGTCCATTCAATTTGAAGCTCGAGCCAGGAGACAGTTAGCTTAGCTTAGCATAAAGGCTTGAAACGTGGAAACAGCTAGCCTGGCTCTGTCCAAAGGTAACATATCTGCCTACCAGCAGCTCAGAAATGACAGTTTGTATTCTTATGGTTACTATTGTTGTTGTTGTGGCATCAGTGAGCAAACTGTAGCCTAAGTAGTTGTGTTGGCAGCAGTATTAGTTGCATTAAACATATGTTTCTTACTGTTTTCAGTAGGTCCGTTGGGCGTCTCTGCGTCGTCTCTGCTGTTCTTCCTCTCTCCCCATGCTGGAGATTTCGATGGACAACCTCTCTGCTGCTGCTGAGCCTCGTGCTCAGAGGTAGAGGCTGCACCACACACACACACACACACACACACAATGTGAGTAAATGGCTCTTATAGGTGTATTATTTGTTCATCTACACTTCAGTTTCTGCCCTTACACTACCCACCCTTTTAGTTTGATGACACACACATAGACTCACTCTGTGTCGACGTGGTGCTCCTTTGCGGTGAGCCGCTGTGTGGCAGACTAGAAAAGAAGTGTTGAATAACACTGAGGTCTGACTGGCTGGGCCCACAGATGTGTTCATCCCCTGGGGCCGTTAGCGCTTCTGCCTTGGAGCTCTTTCTGCTTTTGGTCAGCAGTAGAACAAGAAGTTAAAGAAGATTAATGGCACTTTAATGGCATTAGCAGGTATTCTGGAGGTAAGATTAAACTGTAACGATCTATCTACACAGATATAAATAATCAAAAAATAGCAAATAAGTGAGAAGAGTGCAAAAGGGGCACATTAAATATAATTCAAATGTATGTTTGTGGATGGAACATATGCGTGTGTATCTGGAGTACATCCTTATTACGTATGTTTCAGCCCTACCTGTGTGGAACAAAGAGGATATCATTGGTGTTTTCTGACTGCAGCAGCTCTATCCTCTTCTGCAACTCTCTCTGTCGGCTGGACACATCCTTTATGTGGAACAACGCTACATTCAGCTCCTCCTGCAAGCAGATTATACCAAGGAACTGAATTAGTGTAACTGCTGCAAACGGATAAGTGCCTGTGCGGTATTTAACACTGCGAGCCGCCACGTCAGATGTGGAGGGAAATCTGCTGCATTGTTTTAGGGCACAAATCAAGAAGAGGGCATTTTTCTACCAGAGCAACTAGAGCGTAGAAAGTTTTAGTACTTTTCGTAATGTCAGATAGTAATAAATGACTAAAGAAGATCTCTTCCAACATGGGAAACTTCAAATACTTACACAGGCCATGGTGGGATTTATGGGAAATATATTCTAAATGTTAGTAAAACTAAAAATACAGTTTCTATCACATGGAGTTTGCCATTTGTGTGCACCATCTGTAGTGTGATTATTACGCTAAATATCATTACGCATTTATTATACTGCTGCCATGTGTGTGTATGTTCAGCTATATCTGTGCAGATACAGAAAGAAATGTGCAGATAAACATAAGACAGTAAATCCCACATATCTTATTGCGTGGCCTACATAGACATCGTACACGCCTGTCAGTATCTCCTCTACAGTTACCTTTCTTTCTAATGAATGAAATTTGATTTTAGTGGCAGTCAGATGTTCTAAATTATGTTACAGCCGCCTCTCCACCTCACCAAGAACAGACCGTGAGCGTGCGTGCGTGTGTGTGTGTGTGTGGGGGTGGCGTCTTCAGCACCTTGAAAGTGTTCAGGGAGTTCTTGATGCTCATTATCTTATCATCCACGTCAGTCTGATGGGCCTGGAGCTTCTCCTCCAGCCCATGGTCTCTCTGACGCAGCTCGCACAGCTCAGTCAGGGCAGTGTGGAGCCCCTCGCGCAGCTCAGTCACCAGGCCCTGCAGCTGCGTCACAGGAAGCAGTGGAATAAATACATAATGTTTTTAGCAGCGCGTTTTGGGGTTGTTGACTGGTTCGAATGAAAAGAGGAAAAATGATTTAAGGGATTGAAACTGCACCAAAAAAACTCATTATTCATGTTCTAAAATATATTTTCCTTGATGTGTTTCTTCTGCTGTAGTCAGTACATTTAATTATTTAAATTTACCTTTTTGTGTTTTTTTTACAACTTATTTTCATTTAGATAGACTTATTTTGTGCAGTCTTTCATGGTAGATAATATTTGCTTTCAACAGCTTAAACATGTCTAATGTTACTCTCCTCTCCCTTTCATAATCATTATTTCTTCCATACATATTCTTGCTTCTTTTAAAAGCAAATGACATTTTCTCATCCTATCTTGATAATACACTATAAGTAGTAGATTATTTTTCTCTGCAGACAGTCTTCAGATAGTTTTTTATTCGTAGCTGATTGGATTTATTCAGCAGGGATAACTGAATCTGCTCATGAGAACATAACATGGGTGGAAGCAGCTCTCCCTCGTCCAATCTTTGCATCTCTCTCTCTCTCGCTCTCGCTCGCTCTCTCTCAGTCATGTGAAAGGCATCAGGCATCAGGCAGCAGACTGAATGGAGCATCTGTCCTGTTTGCCTTCTGCTCTTCTTCCTTTCCGATGCTATCAGTGGCTGACAGTGCTACTGGACGTCTTTTAGAAGCGGGGTTGCAGATTTAAAGATGCTCTACAGTATGAATTCCTCATAGATCTCATTATTTAATTGTGTCAATTACAAGTTAAGCTAATGTTGGTTCCTTTGAATAAGTAAATAACTGTAATTTAAACTATAATGTGAGTAATAAGTGAATTTTAGTAGTGAACACACTTGCTTAAGTTCCTGGATCTGAACTTAAGCATGTGTTAGTACACAGTTAGTCTAATACTTACTCTGCTCTTGTCTGTTCTGCAGTGAGTGAATAATATGCACTCATTGAGTGTCATGAGACGTAGGGCTTGTTGAAATCCTAGAAACATGAAACAAGCCTTCACACCATGATACACTAAGATTAGATGAGCTTGGACACTGCATTTTCTCTGCAGTGTTGCTGCTCAAGCTGAGCGAGCACAATATGTAGCTCTTCTTTACATAAAGTGACCGTTGGAAGCTCAACACTGTTTCTTTAACTACTAGAAAATGTCAGTTTGAGCACTGAGACAACGGTTCAGCTTTAACAAGAGAAACAGGTACGAAAACAAGTCAGTGCTGTATTCAGCATTGTTGTGGTTGCCATTTTAGGTTCCTAATATTTAAATAGCCCTATTGCTAAAATGCTATGTATTCACCACATGACTGTGTCCTCTGTCAGAGCTGTAAATCTGCTGTACTACGGCAGACATTATTTGTTATGTAGCTGTAGGTAAGATATTTGCTGTGATATAACTTTCTCCTCCCGGTTTGTGTTGTAAGAAATCACAGTTCATTTGTCTTGTCAAATAAAAATCACACATGTAAAGAAGCATGACGCACAGTGTGTACAAAGTAGTGGATGTTGAACCGCAGGATAGCATATCTACGCTTCTTTCCGAGAATGTCATATGACTAGATTTACCTTTGACCTTTCTGTGACTTATGACCCTAATGTTTGCTTGAGATCCTGAGATCACATGTCTATCGTCAACACTTAAGAGTTTTCCTGTGAAGAATTGAAAAGAAAATGTTATACTATTGGCTAGCAACAGGTTAATAGCATTAACAGCTTAAGAGCATGGTGAGTTAAGTCAAAGCAGCCGACAAATGTAGAAATAAAGGTTTCCTTGTAGAAAGGTTTAGACCTCTGCTGCTCCGGACAGGGAGGGATGACTTAAACGACAAGAGAGAGAACATATTACCAGCCTCCAGTCAAAGCGAGTGGTACGTTCTTTAAACGCTCTTAAGCCCCTGTGAGGTATTAAGTCAAAAGGTTACTTTAGTTGTGTGGAAAAGAAGAAATCTTGATTTACCTGAGCAAGCTCTTGGTTGGCCTCCTCCACATGTTCTTCTTTATCTAAATAAAACAAAACAAAAACAAAAGCTCAGTTAGGCACGCACAAAATACTGATCAATTCCATTACACGATCGCTTCATATATTCATAAACAGGCATTGAAAAAGCCGGAATGGATGTCCCATTCATACCTTGTGTAACAATGTGTAGTGCAAACATAAAAGTGGAACTACAATCTAATTACATTGACTTTAATGTCATCAGAGATTTAAACTATGAACAATGAACCTTCCTGTTGTCACAAGAACCATATGCATTTGATTTCAGTTGTCTCTTCATTTACTTTTTTATCTATTGTTCAGAACAGAATTCAAATCAATTATATACTGTAATCAGTGTACTGTATTCCTATGGGATCCATTGTGATACCTCTGCATACATAGCATCAGTATCACAGACCATCGTGGAGACATTTGCAGCATTTATCATACTCCAGTAGCATTGATTGAAATTAAAATCATGACCTGTTGATGCAGGTTGATGCAATGGACGCTTTTGTCTGCAGTAAATGCATTTATGTAAAACTAACAATTCAATTCTAAAGGACATATGCTTTTTAAATCACAGGACATATACCTTAAGTTCAGCCATACACATTATGAATCACATCAGGTATTAATATCTGCACTGAACTGTCTTGTCAACCACAACACAAGACAAAAGATGTTTCGCTCTCCAAACTTTATATGGTATTGTATATTATAAGTGAATTCATGTTTTGGGGGTAGTTATATGTCTCTGTGGCGGAGGGTGTGTGTCTGCATGTGATTTGTTAAGAGGTAAAAACAGTTGCACCAGAGTTTGTGACAAAGAAGTCAAGGTTAGAACATTTCTCAGTAGTCATGTGAGCGTGCCACACATGCCAGACCTTCTCAGAAGAGAGATTCCACCCACACACAAGAAGCATCACTTTTTTTGTCCTTCCACCCCTTATATGGCTTATAAGTGTATAACACTTAGTCTCCTATTCATTGTAAGTGGAGCAGCTCAAGGAAGTGTCTCCTGATGGAATCACGCATTCATTTCTACTGATTTCTAGCTGCAGGAGAGTTCTGAAGGACCGTTTTTCATGTTTACAAAATGATTGGACTGCTGCACATGGAAATTCAGATTTCTTTTTAATGCAGCACATTTTGGGGTACAAATAACTGGTTGTATAAAGGCACAATGCTACAGTTTGTTGTGGAAATGTCGAAGCTGCTGTGAGCGTTTCAGAGGGTCATCTGGAGTACATACTTAACTTGTCAATTACGCATGATGATATATGTAAAGGGCCACAGGCACAATGTACCGCGTATGTACTGCATAACACTTCTTAACTGCGAAAGAGCAAAAGAAGGAACACGCAGGGTCCAACAATGGACTTTCTGTGTGCAGGATATAAATTATGACAGCTTGTCTTTGTGCTGTCGGCCTCAGATGTTACAAGCCAGAAAAAGTTGCTGTCAGGATGTCAACATTTAGCTCTACTGTCCCAGCGTGACCTCAAGCTTAAAGACTGATGGTTAAATCATCACCACTGAGAAAGTTCCTACTGATGAAGTTAAAAGTTTAATTACAAACTCGTTATTTTCTTCTAGATCTAGACTGATAAATCCTCCGGGCCGATATTATTGGTTGATAATAGTTTACTCCATATATATCTGCATTAGTGAAGATTTGTTTGGCTTGAATGCTTATGAATGGTATGTGTATATGTAAAAAATTTAATATCAAGTGACATATTGTATAACTGATTTTTGTAACACTCAAATATTATTATCGGTATCGGCGACTGAAATTCAGTATCGGTCAGGCTTTATTTTCTACTGCATGTTTTGCCAGGCTGTTCCCGCTCTTCTGCTCCATCCCTGAAAGTGAAAAGATCTTTTTTTACACTCTTTGCAGAGCTGACAAGGAGATCTAGTGTAAGACGAATCTACGAGGTGTGACATCTGCAGTTAGATGAATTCTGTTGGTTTGTGGCATCATTTGAACCAATGAACCATTTCCTGAGAAAAACCTGTTTCCAATCATCCGCAGCCACTCAAGAAAAGACAAAACGATTGCACGTTGTACATGAGATCACCGCAAGGTTCAAATCTGTGCCACAGCACTAAGTTGTTGGTTACCTTGGCATCTGGGAAGTTGTGCTGACGTTTGGTGACATTTGACAAACTAAACAATCCATTGATTACTAAAATAAATAATTAACAAGCTAATTAATTATAATCACCATCGCTGTTAGTACAAACCAGAACCTTTTTTCTTACAGCGCTAGTTTTTTGACACCTGTTTTACCTTCTGACATGCCTTCCATCTTGTCTTCTGTTTTGCCATCCTCCATGTTTAGGTATCCTGTCCGATCTGGTCCAATCAAGTTCACAGCTGCCCGGTTCTGATGTCCTTATCCAGCTCACGATGACTTCAGCCCGCTCCTCTGCCTTGTTCGTTTTCCTCTGAACAACTGTGTCCTTTGCTCACTTTCTCTCCTCCAAAGCATGTGAGTCCTATGATTTCCCTTTTGCACAAAAAGGCCCCTTGTCTTCAGAGAGTGGAGGGACAGAAGGCACAGATCAGAAGGAGAGAGAGAGACATTTGTTCATCATACAGCTACATACTGTAGCTAACTGGTTAGATTTAAGGAGGCGTGACTGCTAATGACGGTGATTTACACGGCAGCACTAATCAGAGTAAGCTTGACATGGAAAAGCCAATTATTGCAGTAGGAAAAAGCTTGTTGTCCTCTGCCAGTTCCAAAAAAGTGTCAGTAAAAGCCTGTTTGTAGCGGCTGTGTCAAGTCCATGTAGATGTGAGAGTGTGTGAGTCACACGACAACGACGTGAACTTCATGAGTTTATATCGTGTCTTATTTTTTCGCCTCCACTTCTTCATCAGATTCATTTATTGGACTTGCTCACTTGCTTATTTACACATCCAGCTGACACAGAGCAACATTATCATCCTTTCACATTACACACAGCCATCTGGCATCTCGTTAGTGTAAAAATGTTGATTAGAGCAGCTTCAAAATGACAAGCTACTCCATACAAGACCTCTGTACCTCATCTCTGCTTGAGGCTAGAGGCTTGAGCCAATATTAGCCACCACTAGCTGTCAACTGTCAAACATATTGACAGTTGACATATATTTGTCAACATATTGCAAAATCAACTTCTTCACAGTATCATCTGTAGATTACACACTGTAATTTCTAATATCATGTCTTCATTTAAGCTGGGTAGACACTTCCAAGGGTATGAATACCGTGTAATATTCCTTTAGTTTCACTTTTCCCTCATTAAAGAAAAGTCAGAGGTCAGCGGTCAGGGTTAGTGAACAGCGACCTTTGAGCTCCTCAAACCGAAGGACTTGACACTATAAAGAGTTTCTCACCAACCAACATGCCAAATGGCTTTTTAGAAATGTTTTTAAGAAGAGCAGGTCCTGATAGTTCACTTGAGTGTTTGTGTAATGTAATTCTTTAAAGCTAGATATGTTGCCCTCGTGTTGTAGCCTGATTATCAATGGGACGGCGTCTTGCCTCATGGCTGATAGGAGCCTGAGTTCGTCTCTCTGTCCATGTCGGTACCTCACTCTGCTGGAAGTCCATCTGTCCGTGTCTCTGTTCATGTCTACAGTATGTGTCTCTTTGTTTCCTCTGCCCCTCTGTCTGCGGTGGAGACAATAAAACCCCAGGCAAACAGCTGAGCTGCTCCTTGCTTCAACAACAAACCTGTGTTTGAAGGTTGCATCTTTCCCAAACATCATCTGATTCTGTGGTTACATCTGAGTGTGTGTCTCTCATTTGCAAATCATTGAAATGGGGTTTAGAGAAAAGGCCATTTTGATGGTTTGCTTATTGGTGCTTGAAAATCTATTTATTTTCAATGTCATGTAACTAGACCACAAGTTCAAAACAGTTGTTAAACCTTTATTTTATTGTTGTACAGGTCTTTCACTTTATTCTTAACAACTGGAAATATTTATCTACTGTTTAAATGTGTATTATATTGTTGTTAGGGTATATATTGTTCTGAATAATGTGAATTGAGAATTCATTGTACCAGATTGTCACAACAAGTTGCATTTTGCCTTGTTTCATATTTTTAGGATGTTGGTCCAACACTGTACAGTAGAATTGACAACTCCTTAACACAATGTAAACAACAATAAAAAACGTATTTATAGCAACATATGTGTTTCTTTTTTCATTATAAATAGTCATGACATTTTTTATCTGGTGATTAACTTACAATTTTTGTTTTCGTCGTGTTTTCCCAACACAAATACGTGGTTTTTACACCTGCAGGCAGAATATTGCTACTTCCGGTGTGTTGCCTCCAGTCACGTGACTGCAGTTCGCTCGCGCGGAGTTGTGCTCAGCTGACCAGAGGCTCCGGAGGAACTTTCCGCTGCTGCTGCTGTCGGGTTTAGCTTGTGATGCAGTAAAGTAGAACCAGTTAACTGTCGACCAAAACATGGAGCGGTACGGGTCGGACACGGAGGGGGACGAGCAGGAGACGCCGCTGCTTCACCGAGAACACGAAGACAAAATCCAGAGAGGTAAATGTAAAACACATAAGTATATAAGAATAAGTATTGCTAGCTAGCTAGCTAGCAATACTTATTCTTAATTATTATTATTATTATTATTGTTATTATTATTATTATTACATAGCTCCACGCTCCTTTTCGCCGTTTCATTGGGGTTAAGCAGGAAAACAACATCCCCTCAAAAGCATGGGTCCTTTGTTTAGCAGGGTTGCCTTTTTGGCAGCTCTTTGTTTACACAGCGAGAGCAGCGATAACATGATAACTGCACAATATAATGCAATCTAATCACTAATCTAACGTGATCACGACTAAAAAGCGCCCCAAAAGAGCAAAGGGATCAATCCCCCGCGCTGACCATAGTGTCAACATGACACGTATTATTATCAGCTGGAAGAAGCGCCACTCAGTGCTGCTGTTCTGGATTACAGCAGACCGTACAGGTGTCCATTTAATTGGGACCAATTAAACTAAAGCTCATTATGACGATGCTTATTTACAACTATCATTAAACTAAGTTACAGAAAGCTTTTCGTGGAAGGTCCGTGGTTATGTCACTCAAGGTACATTTGCAAGAAAAGGCTTTAACGCTACACGCCACACCTATTTTGTACTTTTGTACACCTGCTGACATTTTAATGTGTCTGAAGTCACGAGTTTAGGGAGAGATCTTGCTCTGACCCCACATCATAAGACAGGCCTACCTGTGTGTCAGTTAATGCTTTACATACCTAGTGATGAAAGTGCCAGTTTAAAAGCCCTGCAAAGTCTTATCTTGTAGCTCAGAGAGACTGTGTGTAGAAGTGTACCAGAATCCAGCAGTGCAGTGTTTTTAATGTAAGCACCCAGGTAACTGCTAGACAGTTGTGCCGTTGTCTGTGAGGAAAGCTGCTTCGCAGTTTTACCAGGAGCAATATAGTGAGAGTGGTTAACCGGTGACAGTCATATTTGCAAGTTGTTACACCTAATGCAAAATCCAGAGACGTATTTGACTTACCCCAAAGTTTACTTATGAAAATAAACGAGACAAGACACGAACATAAGAGGCGTAAACTCTGAACGACTTGTCATTCTGCTGAATGACAGGGAATAAGTCGGTTATTTGTGGAATATTGAGAAAGTCAGTGATCAAGTTGTATTCAGCATTTGCAGTTTACACCATTTAATTGCTGTTCTGTTTTTCATAATCAACTCTTTAATATTATGTTGTTGTTTTGCTTCCGATTGGAATGAGTAAGGAATCTGAAGGTAAAACATTTCGCTGTGGGAACTTGTGATGGGTATTTGTGTTTCACTTTTTTTCACCAACATTGGTTATTATTTATATGATCAAGACAGTTGTTGATGGATGGATTCATTGATACAGTCAGTGAGGTTTTTTTTTCTGTATGTGGTTTCTGTACAGTGACAGAAGAGACTACACTCATGCTGAACTTGCCTGTTAAACGTGACACTAACCTCTGAGAATATTGTTTAATAAATTTTTTTAATATTCTGTAATGCAACTGTTAACTGCAGCGCACATACAATATCCTCTGCTGCCAAAGTCTCATTGCTGTCGTCTCTCTCCATCCGCACCCTGTAGCCCCAGCATGCTGTTCGTCACGCTATGGCCTGGCTCTGTTCTCCTCTTTTGGCTTCTTCGTGGTCTACTCCCTGCGGGTGAACCTCAGTGTGGCCATGGTGGACATGCTTAACAACACCCACCAAGACAGCACCAACCACAGCCGCTCCGTGTGTCCTGCCCACGCCAGCCCGGCCCGGCCCCAACACAACCACACGGTGAGCAACAACGTGACCGCAGCAGTGAGACCGCTCAAACTGGTCCGTGCATGCGGAGGTGGTTGCCAGTTGAATTTTAATGCCACCACATTTTATTGGCACCGTGATGATGATGATGATAATGATGATGATGATAGAGCGCAGGTGTTCACACCAGTACCCATTTCAGACTGGTACACTCTGGTTGGCGGGCTGTAAAATGCCTCCTTGGAAAACAATGGTCAGTGCTACTGCCATGTTTTTCCATATTTGTCTGTTGTTCATGGAAAAACCGTCAACACGACAGGAATCAGGAGACTGCAGCTGACATCTGGTATTTAGTTTGTCAGTCTGGGTAAAACACTGAACTTGGGGCAAACAGCATTCTGGACTGATGCTCAAATGTAGCTATTTCTTCTAGATTTTTTCACTAATTAATGATCAAGACACTGTTACAATCCTCCAGAAGTGCTCTTGCATTCATGTACAGTTTTACAAAGATGCTCTTATTTAGTTGGGTTAGTTCACCACGTCTTATTATTGACTAGGAACTGAAAATCTGAGTTAATCTTGGCTAAACTGCACCTAGGTGTATGTTATTGCGTGTGCGGTAGCTTTGGTGATGCTGACACACTACCTGTTGGATTTCAAAATGATTCTATGAAGAGAAAGCATCAGACAGATGAAACAAATACACAGCACGTAAACAAGACTGTATTCAGTGTTTATTCAATAAGGCTTCTCAACATTTCTGGAACTAGCTTTATTCTTAATATGGTTCTCCACCCGTCCCCTCACAGGCCAGTGTGTACGACTGGGACTCTGAGACACAGGGCTGGATCTT
Source organism: Nannoperca obscura (assembly GCA_036024295.1). Classification (NCBI taxonomy): domain Eukaryota; kingdom Metazoa; phylum Chordata; class Actinopteri; order Centrarchiformes; family Percichthyidae; genus Nannoperca; species Nannoperca obscura. The sequence continues at coordinate 21,949 of JAVQJL010096806.1, forward strand.
GGGCTCCTTCTTCTACGGTTACATCCTGACACAGATCCCCGGGGGCTACCTGGCCGGCCTCCTCGGACCCAAGTGGCTGATGGGCTTTGGAATCCTGGGAACCGTCATTTTTACACTGCTCACCCCTGTGGCTGCTGACCTGGGTGCAAGCTACCTCATCGCTGTCAGGGTGCTGGAAGGGATTGGAGAGGTAGGGTAGGTTGTTTGTGACGTGAGGACAAGGTGGCGCAGAAAATCCGAGTTTTAATTAGATTCAGCACTGCAGCCAAATGTAACATTTGCATTGAACCACTGAACCAGTGGTAAAAAAAAATGTATCTCTGAGCACTCGTACTCAAGTGAGCGTTAATAATAAAATCTTAACGTAGTCGTAGACACCCAGACGGACTAATGCAGAGGTGGTTTATATAGATGACCGGTGGCTCTCCTGTTGATGTTCTTCTTGTGTTTGTCTTCAGGGAGTCACGTTCCCTGCAATGTACACTATGTGGGCAGCGTGGGCCCCTCCGCTGGAGAGAAGCCGACTGCTCACAATCTCTTACATTGGTAAGAGACACAGACACAAGGAGAACACTGTCAACACAAAGAACAATGTTTGACTGTTAAACAACAAAAAAAGCCGGTTTCTATTTACACACTAAACAGTTTGAAACAGCTTTTTGGGTCAACTGCCAGAATATTTATTTAACTAAATATTCAGTTGAACCTTTGTCGTTGCTGTTTGAACAATTAGTCAATTAATCAATGAGTTTATCAACCAGCAATTATTCGAGTGACTCAAATAATTTATAGAAGAAAAATGCCAGATATTTGCTGGTTGCTGCTTTTGGATTGTTGGACACGTTAAGCAATTTGAAATCATTGCTGTAAAGTAGTGATGGACACTAATCAATCATAAAAAGAAAAAACCAACAGATTAACCAGCTAATTGCAGCCTTAGAGTTAGACACTGTATGAATCTTGCTCTGATATATCAGTCTGTCCCTGACCATGTGTACTTGAGGGGCCGGCCTCTGCCGCCATCTGTCACATAGTTGTAAATGTATGTACACGTGCGTTCGGACAGCTGTGGGATCCAGATGTTTGCCTTTTCTCTTCCATCCCAGGAGCCCAGATGGGAACAGTAATCTCTCTCCCCCTCTCCGGTGAAATCTGCTTCTACCTGGACTGGACCTACGTCTTCTATGTATTTGGTAAAACACCTGTTGTTTCCTAATTTCCTTTTGTGAATTGGTGAGCTTCACCTGTTAGCTCCCTAGCACAGCAGCCTGTAAGCATTGGGTTGTATTCCCAGTTTTCATACTATTGCAGTTTTTGCATGGATTATAGAATTTGATGGAATTTTACTTATGATTGACGAGAATTTCAAACTTTATTTTTTCCTTGTGATGCATAAATGCATTAATTAAAAAAACATTAACTAGAAAGCTTCAAGTTCATGAAAGTGGTATCATGAATACAATATGGAAACTTCACATAGCAACACTTGGAACCCTGTGCTTAAAACACTTGCTTGAATTTACATTACAGATGAGCTCTCATCTTGTCTAACTGGAACATGAACATGATACCGTACTGCTGATCATGCGTACAGAAGTGTTTCTCCTCTTCACTGATGAGTCACAGGTTGCTGTTTTCCCTCAACACTCATCTGCCACAGATCTCTTTTTGAAAGCCTCAGCGTCCAGTGCGTGTTCCTCAGTTCCTCTTTGGTCTGTGGAAACAATGATTCAGCAAGAAATTGTGCCCGTAGATGGAATCAGCAAGTCCCACTTTATTTATGTACTTGCTTGCCTGGTGAACTACTGCCACTAATTTAACTCCATCTCTAAACCACTGGACAGATATTTGTGTCAAACACTTATTCTCAGTTTATACAGGCAGTAGTTCTGTTTCAGGAATCAGACCACAGTAACGCGGTGTCATCTAAAGACATGGATCCGCTGACTACGTACAGTCTTTATTGTGGGGAAGGGTTCATGCTGGTTAAATTTAGACCACCACGATCTGCTTGTTGGTCCAGGTGCTGTTGGCCTGGTGTGGTTCGTCTTGTGGGCCTTTCTCGTCTTTGACAGTCCAAACACTCACCCACGGATATCAGAGCGGGAGAGACTCTACATCACCACCTCACTCAAAAACGAGGTGATTCCAGAAACCAGGCTAAATGAATAAATTCATAGATTTATGGAATTTTGTATCTTGTATCACTATTGTGTGTAAGAGCAGATGTAGATGTCTGCTGTCTTGAACATTTTTGTCATAATTTCTTTATGCTAGAAATGTGAAACACCGTTGAATATACAGATAAGTTATTGTGTGAAATGTGATTTAATTTATTTAAAGTTTAGTGTGTATTAAAAAAAAAGAATATACACTCAACAAAGCAGATTATCAAACAGAAAGGCAAAAGAAAACAGGTTTTGAGTCATTTCATTTTGTTTTCTTTGAATATATAGCTGTTATTGATATGTAATGGTAGATTGTATCCTTAATTACCATTTTGGCATACAATGTACTGTTTGTTTGTTTATTGCTAAGACAGTAGCAGCAGAGTGCTTGTGGGTATTTATCAGACACTAATGTTACATAATCTCTTATCTGTCTTACTCAGCTGTCGGGTCACAACACTCACCGTGACTCTGAAATGTATAATGATATTCAGATGCAAAGCTGCCCTAAATATTGTACATTCACAGTGATGAACACTAATACAGGGTTCATCATTTCTACTGGGAACTGAACCCTGCCATCTCTGTCTACAATCTGCAGCAGCCTTAAAGCTCCAGCAGCATGAATGACTTCTGTGTGGAAACCCTGGGTTTATAAAATGTTTGTGAGATTATGGAGGAAAAAGTGTCCTCAATATTTAGTATACAATTTGATTATAGCATCATACACGTCTTAAGGTTAAGCCAAACAAACCTTAAGCGAATCTGTTGAATCCTCTTGGAGCAGTTTGAAAAGTTCCAATTGTTAGCAGGGGGCGCTAATCAGTCCATTCCCCTTGTTCTACTTCCTGTGTGTCCCAGCTGTCGACCTCATCGGGCTTCATCCCCTGGCGAGCCATCGTGACGTCCGGGCCACTGTGGGCCATCGTCGTGGCTCACTTCTCCTACAACTGGACCTTCTACACCCTCCTCACCCTGCTGCCAACCTACATGAATGACATTCTGGGCTTCAGCATCCAACAGGTGAGGTCAACACCACACACACACACACACACACACACACACACACATTCATCCTCAGAAGTGCTGTAAACACTAATAAGAAGAGTCTAAATCTAAAGACCCAGTATTTAAAAAAAATGATGAAGGCATTTATTTACAACATAAATGCAGGATATTTACAACACTTATCACAAAAACACTGTTTGGAATACTCTGATTGCTGGTATATCATCATGTAACAATCATTTCTACCCACTGATGATGTGTATAATTATGTACTGATAATACTGTCTCCCTCTGTCCACTATAGAACGGTTTACTGTCAGCTCTTCCTTATATGGGCTGCGCTGTGATGGCTGTGCTGAGTGGCCAGCTTGCTGACTACCTGCGTGAAACCTGCCTCTACCGCACCGTCACCGTCAGGAAGTTATTCTCCGTCGTCGGTAAGAAGGTCGACATCACAGCTGAATGGTGTTCTATTATTTTGCTTTGTGAGACTGACTACAGTTATTTCTGTAGGTATGATCGGGCCGGCGGTGTTCCTGGTGGCGACAGGGTATACAGGTTGTAACTACACCTTGGCTGTGACCTTCCTCACCATCTCCTCCGCCCTGGGAGGAGTGTCTGCTTCTGGCTTCAACATCAACCACCTTGACATTGCTCCGTCGTAAGAATGACCAAATTCTATCACCAAAATAACCTCTTACTGTAGACATTATAGGGAGTTCCTGCTCATGATGCAGGAAATCCACGTTTTTTATTTATTTATAGGAAAACCAAAAAACTTTTTGTTGTAAGAATGATTTTTCCCTGAAATCCCAGTCAAAAATTTAGCTTTACACAGTTCCATCCTCCTTAGCAGAACTTTTTTGGGGCAAGAAAAGGTGTAAGAAAAAAAAGAACTCTAGACTTCCCTGCATGCCAATAAGTGTTTGGGGGATATTAAACACTTTCCCTGCAGCCTTGAGATACAGTGTAACAAAGTACTTGTATAATCCAATCACAAATTTAGCTAAGTGTGCAAATCAGATTTTTTTTTGAACAATGAAATGTGTACTTTTTTTTCTTAAGATGATCCTTTTAACCATAATCACACATTCTGAGTGGTGTGCAGGGACATTTGTTCATGAATGAAACCTACAGATACACAGTTAATTTAAGTGAAAGCTGTTGAACTATGGTGTAGCTGTACTCTACAGTGTAGTGGGGTTAGCGAGTTATTAACTGCTCTGGTCCTTTTAACAGTCAATGCGTTTGTTTGTAGGTATGCTGGTATTCTCCTGGGAATCACCAACACCTTTGCCACCATTCCTGGCATGGTGGGACCAGTCATAGCAAGAGCACTCACCAAACACGTATGAAACTCGTGCACAGTCACCCTTTATTCACCACAGTCACCCTTTATTCACCACAGTCACTCTTCATTCACCACAGTCACTCTTTGTTCACCAGTCTGCACAGTGCGTTCAACTCTAGCACGAACATTAACGGTTTTGTGTTTCAAAAAAGGTCAAGACTCGAGTCTAGATTAGATATTAACAGTTACTGCACCCTTAAACAGCACGCCCGGTTTCACGTCAACCACGGTGAAGCCCTTTTCTGTCGTATGTTGCCGCTTGTATACCAGCAGAGATCACTGTGGGTGTCTTGACCTCCAGTGTCCCTGGATAAACAGATGGCATCCTTACTTTGGCCTGATGCTCCTTTTCTGGTCTAATTGGTTTAGTCAGTACAGGATTAGAATGTTAACATTTGGCCACCAGGGGGCAGCCATTGTCCTTATTAACAACAAAACAACAGCAACAATCAATTCAGTCATATTTCAGAATCAGGTTTTCACATACACAGAATTTTCCTTATTATATTGGTTCATAACAAACATAGTAAGTCTGATGTAGATAGAGAAACAAGTACTGTAGGTTAAGATGCATACATTTAAAATAGAAAGTTCACAATAAGATGTGAAAGATTATAAAAGTAACATGTACAATATGTACATATACAAAAATGAAAGCTGGACAGTTTTGTGCAGGGGTGTGCAAAGTATTTACCAGGGAGTGTGCAGACGTGCACAGTATGACCTTTTAAAAATGATTAAAGATTGTTGGCTAAACTTGGCTAAAGTTAGCAGTGTGGACATCTTAACATGACCTTACATACTTTACTGTGTCCATTTTAACATTTTCACCGCTACGTTAAAATTAACGTGTATTTGATTGTTAACAAGGATTGTTAACTCCTCTGGGAGGTCTTGTGATTTGTGATAATTGCCGGATTGTAATTAGATTTCTCTCTTTAAGATGCATGATGATGATTTAGTCAGTAAAGGACCGTAGATCCTGGTAGAAAAGACATTTGGAGGAATTCTTTTAATGTATTTTCAAAATCAACTTTCAGGTTTCCTTTTCTAAACAAGGTAGTAACAAATTGTAAAAATGTTGACCCTGTACAGTGATTTTAGTAAATATCATTAATAACGCACTAGTCCCATGAGAGCTGAGCCCTTTTCTTATTTCAGTACTAACTGTATTAACTGTGCTGACTGTCCTTTAGAACACCATAGAAGAATGGCAGACCGTTTTCTACATCGCTGCTGCCATCAATCTGACTGGAGCGGCTCTCTACACTCTGTTTGGCCGAGGAACGGTGCAGCCCTGGGCTGTCCACGCGTACTACTCTCATGGAGACTGAGGCAGAAGACGAGTGCCAGACTCGTCCATTTGATGATTGAGACTTGTCAGATGGACAAGTCTCAATCACGGGTTGTTTAGCAGGTAAATTCAGCGAGAGATGTCCCAGCCGTTCCGATAATTCTCACAGCTGCGGCTAACTAACAGTGAGTAACAGCCATATTACACCCGAGGATGTTCTTTACTGTGACTGTGGGTATTCAAGCGTGACTGATAAACCTACAGTCACAGCAATGAACAACAACAAAACAAAACAAAGACAGCAGTGTGTCAGCGAAGTGAATATTTTTTGGAGGCAAAAACAATCATTGAGCAGAGCAAACAATCACAGTACACATCTCTAAGAAGTGCCAGAGGAAGCTGTTATCATGCATCCAAACCTCTTGTCACTAAAAGGGAATGTAGCCAGTTAGCTACCTACAGGCTAGTATGGCTAGGCTAAGTTAGCTTAGCATTATGAATACAAAGGTAAATAAGCTATGAAAGACATTATCCCAACGTAGTTCCTTTTGGGTGTTCAAGGTTGCCAGTTAGCCGACGTGCTAGGCTGTTATTTCTGCCTCCAGAGCATATTTTCTTTCACTTGTGTGTGTGTGTGTGTGTGTGTGTGTGTGTATGTGTAGAGTTTGGGACAACACAACATGTGCTACTTTGCATAACTAAGCGCCAATAAGTGTTGTTTTTAAGAGTTTAAATGGTTTCCCTCAGAGATTAACAGGTCATCCCGAACTATACACACACATTTGTTAAAGTTTTTTATTTTTTAGAGAAAGTTGTGACTGCACCGAGCGCACAAACACTTTCAGTGAAGCCTCCTTTAAGTGATTTTAAAGCTCTTTGTTTTTCATGTGATTGCAAAAGGACCATTTCTTTTTGTATTTACTTGTCATGTGGCATTAGTAAGGGATTTTATGTGAGCAACAGTATGTATTGTCTTTTCAGGTTATGCCCCCACCAGGAACCTCTTATTTTAGGTAGTCCTTAATAATTGGAAAGCATGATATTGTCAGTCTGTAACACTAAGAACATGCTTAGCTGCTGGTGCTGTTGGCACCTTTCTAATGAAGGGAAAAGGGGAAGAAAGTGCTTTAAAGAGGTTCCTGGTGGACACACCGACGTTCTCCACATGATTTGCACAGTGTGTCAATTCTCAGGTATCTTATGTCCCACAAGGACGTTTGTTTACTTTTTACAGATTGATTGATTTACCACAATGAATTATCTGTATTCAATTTTTAAGTGTCAACTGAATTAGATCCCGCTTTTAAAAAAGGATTACACGTAGCACCGTTAGCAACTCAGTATATGTGGTAGTCACCATGACTGGTGGTAGTTAGTTTTCATCAATGTGACCAGCTGATTAAATATAATTATTTCCATAAAGTTTGCTGTCTTATCAGGTCACATGTACATAATAATGTATGTACTGTAATGCATCATTGTTATACATGATGACAATTGAGGGGCAGATCAAAACCAAGGAAACATTCTGTCTTGGTTGTAATTTCTGTCAACAAGTAGCATCATCATCATCATCATCCCAATTTAACATGTAATACACTTGTGCCTTATTAATTTAGCTTAAAATGGGGTCAGACATTTTGGATTCATTCTTTTTACAAATGATTCCGTTACTGCTTTTTTAAATTTAAATTTTGACCCTAGTGTCTATATACATATAATTAAGGGACTTTTATATGATATGTGTTCACACAGTATGAGATGGTAATCATTGTAAAAGTTCACCCTGGAAACATTCCAGAAATATGTCTTAAATCACTGTATTGTAAATACATCATATACAGCTATTCTCAAATCTGATACTGTGTTGGGTTATTATTTTGTTACATGTCACTGTCAGAGTTCAACTAACTGGAGAAACAATGTGCTTTTCATTATTAAAGTTTTAAGTACACATGAGTCTGATGAAAATATAAAAGTAAAATTATTAATATTCAATTAATCTGGACTATTTGTATGTGAAAAGCACAAACCCACAAACTAGCCTTGTGCATGTCCTTATTAATCCACTTTACTGAAGTAGTATGTCCTAATGAAAATAATAAATAAGCCTTTCTGTGAGAGTCGTTACTTGTCAGTGCTCTAACCCTACTTCCTGGGATGTTTTAGAAAATCAGGGAAAACTCAACCCAAAGTGCGTCACACCAACAAACAAGACTCGTCAGAGTTCAGGGCTCGAGAGAAGGCCAGTGATAAACCACAGAAACAGCCACAACGGGGGCGTGGCATAAATAGTAAGAAATACAAGAAGAGTTATTCAATCTCACTCCTGGATGCTGGGTGACTATTTCAGGCAGGTTTCTTTCTTCGCACTTTCAGCATGAACCTCTTCTACAACAGTAATCCAATTCTTTAAAAGCCACATCCACAAAAGTATTTTCATATGATCTTCAATCTATTGTAGAAATCCTTTACGTTATAACGTCTGAAACACACGTTGACAAGAATTTCACAGTTGCTAAAACATTCAAAATAGATTACAGTAACATATCGTTTTTTTAAATGTTAACATACCTTCTAAATGGCTTTGCCTCCCTGCTGTTTCTCCTCATCTAGTGATGATTAGCGGACAGGCCCGCACACCGACCGACTGGACGGAAGTAAAGGACATGTAGTATGTGACGTCTTAGGTTTTATCTCCCATTTCTATGTATCCATAGCAGAAATAGTGCTCCATTTAAATAAACTAAATCTCACAAGGGCACAGAAGTGAAACACAAAACCACAAGTCCACGTCAGTTTCCTACATTACAACTGTTGGCTATGTGGGTCGACACATGTTTGTACGGATTGGGTGAACACGTTGAGGGGGGGACGCATCTTCTGTGTTTTGTAAGGAAACGGGTCGTGTCCGATAATGGATGCTTCGCCGGTGGCCGTGTCCTACGATAAACTCGCTTACGGTAACATCTCCCGGTCCCTCGTTGTGATGCTGCACAGCGGCGGGTGCGCGCAATTACGCAACACCCCCCTCCTGTCCTGCGCGCTATAACCGGATCATCGTCTCTCCTCTCCGGTCCCGCACCCAAACCTGACACCGGCCATCTCTCAGGTACGACACAGTTCATTAAATCATGCGCTGGAGGGATCTAGATTTGGATGCTATCCGGAAAATGAACGAGCGTTTGTCTTCAGCGGTGCAGTCCCCACGCACTGTGTTTTGAAAATGTTGTGGTGCAGGAAAGAGGGCAGGCGGCTGGTAGTTAATACGCATCCAGGCATCAGTGAGCGTGCAGATGATAGAACATGGCGGGGGGTTTACAACCTTTCCGTGAAATCCTTCAGACTTTACATTAATCGCAGCAGCATTGTCCGCTGTTGGAGCCTCTTGTGTACTTTGACGCGCACTGCGGCAGCTGATCGTGTGTGAGGGATGAGTTCAAAGACGTGCGTGTTAATTGTCTGTCCTGGCACTGAGTTCACCTGAACAAGTCTGGCCAAGATCACGTAGGGATTCAGGTTACCGTTACATTAAAGCTACTGGGCTTTTTCACCTGGTGCAAACTAGATTCAGATAAAACACATCCTCGCTCACTTGAATTAATTAATTAATTAACTGTAGTGCAGGTGTGAGTTTAACACCATAACACCCCTGCAGAGTAAACAAGTGTGTGCACTCTCCTCTGCATTAACCTGTGTGCAGTGCACTGCAGTGCCTGACAAATGGCTGCTACACTATCAGTGTTTCGGACCTGACAAAATGGTGGATTCTGGCTTTGAATGAAGCTGTAGTAAGTCTGAGGCTGTGTAAAGGGGACATTGCTGTGCAATATCTTCTTGTTGTTTTGATGTGCCAGTGCACAGCAGAGCGTCTGCGAGCACAGGAGGGACAGGGAGTAGAGGGGCAGAGGGTTTCGGGCTTGGCGCAGTTCAGTGGCCATTGATACCCCTTCCTGAGACACACTGTTTAAGAAAACATCTATTGCCAGTCAAGAGCCCTCAATGTCACTAACCTCTGTTTAACATATCCCCAAGTGACCAGACAATACAACCAGCATGTTTAACGGCAGATGAACTTAAGAAAATGGATCCATGTCCCTTTCCTCGTGCAGCATTTCAAGTTCTTTCTCTACTAGTGTCTTATCTCTAGCGCTGGAATACATTTGCTGAATCTCTGGCTGTGAGATCCTGCAAAGCCCATTCAATGACACAGTGTGAAATAACCAAACGTTACAGCCTCTCTAGCAGTAAAAAGCCGTCTTTTGTTTTTGCCGCCCTTGAAGAATATTCTGCTGCTCACGTAAAACCTTTCGATATACGCCAATCGGAATAACTAGAGCGTGCAAAATTTCTGTTTGCTGCCCCGCGAGGCGTCTGTATACCGCACTAACTGTAACTGAACACTGGTTTTAAAACAGACGAGACTGTCTTGTGACTCCAGCCAGCTCCAGTCACCATGGGAAAAGAAAAGCTCCACATCAACATCGTGGTGATCGGCCATGTGGACTCTGGCAAGTCCACCACCACGGGCCACCTCATCTACAAGTGCGGGGGCATTGACAAGAGAACCATTGAGAAGTTTGAAAAGGAAGCCGCTGAGGTAAGGAGATACAGGCAAGCGGAATCAACTATGTCTTTCCTCAACCTCAGGCCCCTCTGAACCTAAAATAAAGCCATACCCACTGCGAACAAGTCACTATCTGTTACATATTTCTCAGATGGGGAAGGGGTCGTTCAAATACGCCTGGGTGCTGGACAAGCTAAAGGCGGAAAGGGAGCGTGGCATCACCATCGACATCTCACTGTGGAAGTTTGAAACCAGCAAGTACTATGTGACCATCATCGACGCCCCGGGTCATAGAGACTTCATCAAGAACATGATCACCGGGACCTCCCAGGTCTGTAACATGAGCACGTTCAGCCATTATGTGTGCATTACATGCTGTGTGGCATAGTTGTTGGGCCCTTGTGGGGCCTCTGTGCCCCTGAGCCTTAACCAGTGACATCTATAGTGACTTGCCCCAAAGGGTAATAGAACAGACTTGTAGTAGCCACAAACGTGATAGTAAACAGCATGGTTCCAACAATATAAGTTGTCCATATTGTTGGATTTGAAGTATATACTACCTCAGAACCAATCAAATGTGTAACGTAATTGTGTAGGACATGGCTGACCTCCTAAAGGAAAGAATACAGTAGTCAAAGCTGCTGTATTTCTAACAGTACTTGTGTTTAACTACGGCATCTTCAGGCAGATTGTGCTGTGCTGATTGTGGCAGCTGGTGTGGGAGAGTTCGAGGCAGGTATTTCCAAAAACGGACAGACCCGTGAGCACGCCCTTCTGGCCTACACTCTGGGAGTAAAGCAGCTCATTGTGGGCATCAACAAGATGGACTCCACAGAGCCAAACTACAGCCAGAAGCGTTATGAGGAAATCGTGAAGGAAGTGAGCACCTACATCAAGAAGATTGGTTACAACCCGGACACCGTTGCCTTTGTACCCATTTCAGGCTGGAATGGAGACAACATGCTTGAGCCCAGCCCCAATGTAAGCAGAACAAATAGTAGTAATGCAAATTATAACTGCATTGGTCCAATGAAGTAATGGCCATACTGATGTCTTTTGAAGATTTAGTATCTCTCTTTGTTTCTCCATTCACTGTGAAAACTACAAAAAAGAAATATACATAAAACGTTTCAAATATACATCTCAGCGTCACTCAAAGTCTCTCAAGTTAGATAACAGTCTCAAACATGTTAGCACGACAGAAACCGATATAAATCAGTATAATCCTTACAAACGTATCACACTGTTCACAAATTGAGTATGAGAATAGATTAGCTTGGGGCCGTACGTCTTTCTTTTGCCTCCATGCTGTCCTTTTCCACCCATAATGCAATAGCTATGCTCGCAATCAACCCTGGTCAGCTGCCTTCGGTGATGCATTCAGTTTTCAAATGCAGCATTCGAAGGATGTGGCCCCTGAATCGCGACACAGCTAGCATGTCAGTTACACAGCAATATGTAGCTTAGGTTTGCTAATATTAGCCACCATAAGCTACTGATCATACCAGACCAAAGCAACCCCAGAGTGTATTTAATTGACCAACTGATTTTTATTGCTTATTTTGGTCAACATTAGTTACCTACAAATGTACAGCAGTTGTGCTCTTCTAATATGTTCATACGCTTAAAACCTCCTAACTCACTATAACTATAAAATGTATAATATGGGGCATTGTCTTCTCTCTAGATGACATGGTTTAAGGGGTGGAAGATCAACAGGAAAGAAGGCAATGCATCAGGGACCACACTGCTGGAGGCTCTGGATGCCATCCAGCCCCCCACCCGTCCAACAGACAAACCTCTACGTCTCCCCCTGCAGGATGTCTACAAGATAGGAGGCATGTTAACTGATTAAGAAATGGATACAATCTAAACCTGTAACCTATAATAGCCTCTTGAAACATGGCACATGAAGCACTTCTTGGTCATACGGTTTAGTTTTTCTGTATAGGTCTGAACTACCTTAATGCTCTCTTCAATGTGCTTCATTGAATGTCCTCTGTGCTGAACTTTTCCCCCTCAGGTATTGGAACAGTGCCTGTAGGCCGCGTGGAAACGGGCTTACTAAAGCCTGGCATGGTGGTGACCTTTGCCCCCGTCAACGTGACTACTGAGGTGAAGTCTGTGGAGATGCACCATGAGGCGCTGACTGAGGCCTTCCCTGGCGACAACGTGGGTTTTAACGTCAAGAATGTGTCTGTCAAGGACATTCGCCGTGGCAACGTGGCTGGCGACAGCAAGAACGACCCACCGCAGGAAGCTGCCAACTTCACTGCTCAGGTAGACATTTAAAGGGATCTATTTATAGAAATGAAACAGGAACTGTTTTTAACACAATCTGCTCTTAACTATTAATAGTCTCGAAGAATATTTATTATAAAATCTATTTTTATTCTTCACATCAAAAAGGTTCTCACTTTAGCAGCCCCATCGATCGTCATGCTGCAACTTTATGTTGTTGCAAAAGTTCTACCACACAACACACTCACTGTAAACTGTGGAAGTTTGTTTGATCTGAACTGACACATGACAGCAACGATCACTAAACAAGCCATCAGTTTTAGTCTTTGCAATTAACTTCTTTGACAAGAAGGAAATCATCTTTCTATTAATTGGTCATCCATGTTGTTCCTTTGCTTCGTAGGTGATCATCCTTAACCACCCAGGCCAGATCAGTGCTGGTTATGCTCCTGTGCTGGACTGTCACACAGCTCACATCGCCTGCAAGTTCGCAGAGCTCAAGGAAAAGATTGATCGCCGCTCTGGCAAGAAGCTGGAGGACAACCCAAAATCCCTCAAGTCTGGAGATGCTGCCATTGTTGATATGATTCCGGGCAAGCCAATGTGTGTTGAGAGCTTCTCCGAGTACCCTCCACTTGGTAAGTTCAAGTGTAGAGGTGTGTTAAATTTCAACCCCCTCCCAAAAAGATGCACCTGTGACTCCACTGTAAGGCATAGCAGATGAAACCATCACCTAAACATCCATCTTCACCTTGCAGGCCGCTTTGCTGTGCGTGACATGCGTCAGACTGTGGCCGTCGGCGTGATTAAAGGTGTGGAGAAGAAGGTCTCCACCACTGGTAAAGTCACCAAGTCCGCCCAGAAGGCCCAGAGGAACAAATGAATGTTGTGCTACACTGCCGACCCCAAGGTCTCCCAGGGCAGGACATCGGTCGTCCAACGACATCCTACAATTGGCTACTTCAACGTAATAATCAAAGACTGGTTAATCATCACAATGCATCGCAAAAGTATTCGAAGGAAAGCACAACATTCAAATCTTAAGTCCTTGAGGCGGCACTCCTGACTCTATTTCAGTGAATAGATTACCATTACGTACAATGTAATATCAAACAGGTAGTTTTAAATGTGCACTGTTGATTTGATTCATGGCAATACCTTTCTGTGATACTGAGACATTGAACAATTAGAGGTACAGAAATTGATCACCTTTCTGGCTCTCTGGAGTGCAGGTACTGGTCACTTTACATGGTACATGTTGTCTTGCTTTTAGTGTTTGTTTGTAACTACATGGTGCCCTGTAGGAGCCTATGGCAAGAACTTAAAACTATGTTCTTCTGAGTAGTAGATTAGTAGAACTTAGTGACTTGTTGTGTTCAAGCTATAAAAACGCACTTAAAACAAATGGTCACTCTGGATTCAGAGTAGACCACCTGTTGATTCTTAAAGCACTTTGATTGGCATTTTGCTAACTTTGCACTTGCACTGGAGAAACTTAATTGGTATAAGCTACTGCACCTTACTGTAAGATGGCATGAGCCTCTTTGCAACATTAAAAACATGTTTCAACCAAAATGTTGGGCTGTGGTCTGAAGTCTTTTTCTCTGAGTGCGCCACAACGAAGTGACAGTGAAACAAATGCCTTAAAACGTTCCAATCCGATAAGACAAGTCAGACAAAACAGCATCCTCACAATACATACTTTGATCCACAAGATGTCGCTATTAATACAGGAAGAAAATTGTCACAGATTTTCAAACAAATTGTAAGAAGATCATTAACCCCATATTTAACTGGTAAACCCCATATTTACCAGGAGACTAAAGACTCATTTGTTCCTGGAATACAACAAATGTGACACGTTGGCTCTATAAAGTTCAGCATATCGTGTGATATATTATATTAGAATTGTTGTCTAGCTGTGATTGATAATGAATGGACGTAATCTGTTTCTGAATTTAATGCTCTTTTTGATTTTGCCACTGGCAGCGATGTACTTACCTACAGCACCTGTGATTCATCACCAGCACTCATAGTATTTGATTCAACATCTTGTTGTTTTCGCCCATGATTCTATGCACTTTATGTAAAGCTCTTATTTGGAAGTCGCTTTGGATAAAAGCGTCTGCTAAATGCCTAAATGTAAATGTAAATGTAAAGTTCTCAATTATTTAATCTATTAAATATAACTTCAAAGGCTCAAACAGCTAACATGCAGTCTGCCAAGTAATTAAGGGGCGTGTTCTCATACTTTTGCCGGAAACACCCAGTGTAACTCTGGCTGAGCAGTTTTATTCTTCTCATTGCACCATAATGACTGGTCGAGGGAGACCACGCAAGAAAAAGAGTCCTAGCACTAAGTGTGCAAAGACAAAAAAACTGACAGAAGAAAGGCAGAAAGCCACCACAAAGGAACAGAAACCAGAGGAGCAGAAGAATACAAACCACACTGAGGAAAAGACATCTGCACAGAGCACGCGAAAAGACAAGACCACAAAACATTTCACAAGGGTTCCTGTACAAGGCACAAAAGCCAAAACCTGTGCTGGCAGGACTAAAAGAACAGAACAATCTGCAGAGGAGGCAAAGAAGACGAAGCCAGGGACACCAGAGGACACCACAAAGGCTTCTATAAAGAGCCCAAAAGCAAAAACATGCGCTGGCAAAGCCAAATCAGCAGAAAGATTCACAGAGGAGACAACGAAGACAAAGCCAGGGACACCAGAGGACACTACAAAGGCTTCTATAAAGATCCCAAAAGCAAAAACACGCGCTGGCAAAGCCAAATCAGCAGAAAGATTCACAGAGGAGACAACGAAGACGAAGCCAGGGACACCAGAGGACACTACAAAGGCTTGTGTGCCACAATACAAATGTAAAGCTAACCCTGCAGTGGACTCTCTTCTCTCCAAAACTCTGGAAAATTTGAAGATTAAGAAGAAGAAAAGAGCAGATGCAGCACATGTCATCAATAGAATAACAGATACAATCATCACACATTTGAAACAGAACAGTCAATGCTTTAAAGAAGTAGAAAGCCCACTACGTACTGGAAGTTACTACGAAAATCTAAAGGTGAGTCACTTTAGTCCGAGTATGTTGGTGGGTTCCATCATCTGTTGATGAAAGGGTTAGTGGTCAATACACGGTGTGTAGCACTCACTCAGAAGCAATATAACCCACATTTGTGTCTTTGAACAATGATGTTGTTGAATAATTGGTGTATTACAGTGATGTTTGTGTGCCCATTCAGATTTCTAATCCTGATGAATTTGATGTCATGCTGCCCATTCCTGTTGACCGAGTGGACATTGAACCATTTGGAGATGATGGAGCCTATTACAGTGTGGCATTAAAACGTGGAAACAGACCTCTGCAAAAATTTCAAGAAAACAGAACTTTATCCGCCAGTAAAATGCTCCACGAGTTCAGGGAAGAAGTGAAGAAAAGTGTCAAGGAATTTAAAGGCGAGTACCAAAATTAGCACTCTCTAAATTGTTGCGAATTGTTGCCTTAGAGGGGAAAATATATGTCAATGTTCAATTAAAAACATCCAAAGAAAGAAACCTTAAAGAAAATGTCTGATTTATTAACATGGTAAAAAAAAGTATAACAAATAGAGAACATTTATATTGTTGTGTTTCTTGTTTGTTCTTTCAGAATGGGAGGTGACAAAAAAGAAAAAAGGCTGCCCTGCAGTGACCCTGCTCACGGAGGTACAATCAGTCACCATTTCCCTGGATGTTGTTCTCAGTCTCATGGTTAAATCAAGCTGGCCAGCTTTCACCACAAAAGGTTTTAAAATAGAGGGCTGGCTCGGAACTAAAGTGAAGCAGGAACACAAGAAGAAGCCATATTATCTTGTCCCGAAATATGAAGGCAAGGGTACAGTGAAGAAGGATGGGGTCCCTACTAAAGGTAAGTCTGACTTCTCTAAACTGGTGAACCAAAATGATCCACTGGCTGTTTACATGCAGTTGAACAAGATATGGTTCCTGTTAACACTTTAAATGATAAAAGGATTTAAATTAATTTGAGGAACTCAATTCTGAGAGGATGTAGAAGGTGGTTTGTCCAGTACTTTGTCCAATATTGTGACATACAGTACCAATCAAAAGTTTGGACACACTTTCCCCATTCAGTGTCCAAACTTTTGACTGGTACTGAATCTTGAGCTGATCATTTTTTAAACAACTGTCCTTTTGTGGGACTGTTTTGTGGGATTTCACATGAGCGGTTTCATGAATGTAAACTAAAAAAAGAAAACTGGGAAGCTTCAAGTTCCCCTGCCCATGAACTATTTTGTCTCTTATAACAGATATTTGGCGGGTTTCATTCTCTCATATCGAGAAGGCCATAATAAAAAATCACGGGTCGGAGAAGACGTGCTGTGAAAAAGGCGGAGCTCAATGCTACAGGTCTGATTTGAAGAGAAAGTGTAATACTGACTGGGATTTGAAAAGTCATTCATACTTCCAGCACATTGAAAATAAACGTTACTAAACATATGTTTTCTATAACTATTTGGAAATAAGATTATTGTCCTGAAGGTCAGAATCCTGTTCCTTTCTCTGTACACACAGGAAGGACTGTTTGAAGCTCCTGAAGCACCTTCTCACTCTGCTGAAGGAACAGGACTCGTCATTTGACAAGTTCTGTTCCTACCACGCCAAGACCACGTTCTTACATGCCTGCTGCTCTAGAACTAAAGACAGTGACTGGAGGGGCCCAAGTCTGAGCCAGTGTTTTCAGCTGCTGCTGGACGACTTTGTAGCCCACCTGGAACGTGGTGAACTCAACAACTTCTTCATCCCTACTCAGAACCTGCTCTCCGGCGCAGGCCTGACAAGGTGCAACAATCTTGCTCGTTGCATCAAGAAGGAAAGCACCGAGGGCTTTCCTATTTTCAAGTGATAACTTTACAATATTCAAGTGTTGTGTGCGTTTGAAACACCCTTGAAGTGAAAACTGGGCAACTAAACGCAGGATGATCATTCAAGGCAGAAAGCACACACTGAAATGTAATACAATATATTTGCAACAATTTTATTCTTGAGTTTACCCAATTTATTCTTATCTGAACCTATTTTTAATAAATGTCTTGCTTTATGTTTCTCATGTTTTGGGCTTTTATTTGTTTGTTAAATATGTTGTAATATCATCGTAAGAACTGCTACATGTGAATCAAAGTAAAAAAATAAAAAATGTTAAAATGGAACTGCAAAATAATTTGAATCCTACTTTGTTTTACCAGTTGTGAGTTTGCCTATTATATTATCTCATTCTTCATTCTTTAACATTTAGTTTCCATTTCCTGATCAATGTCTCAATGTCTTAAATAAAAAAGTGTGTAAGCAATGTACCACCAAAAAATGAAAGCCACGAAGAAGCAGCAAGAGTTCTGATTGGCCAGCACCGACTCTACACAAGATGATGATGATAATGATACACATAATTAATAGAACAAAATGTAAATGTTAAAAGCCTTTTTAAAGTAACTGACTGTTTTAATAGAATAAAGAAATACAGGTATTAATTATCAAATTGATGGAGCTTTTTATTTTGTGTACTTTAAATTTGCATTAAAGGTTATATTAATAGTCAATTAATTAAATGCTTCAATTTCATAATTTATAATAATTAAACAAAAGCCTATAATTATTCCTGTGCCACACTTCACACTCAATAGTAAATGACGCTAGCTTTAAACAGCTTTAAATGTAATGTAAAGCACTCAGTTTAACATAGAGAACATTTCAACTTCTGCTTAAGTTTACAAAGTGCTTGTTTCAAAAAGGCATATCAGGTATTTGGAAGTCAGATCTGGTTACAGTGGCACCCGTCAGTGGCTGGTATGTATTAGGCAGCAAGGAAAATGGCCAAGTGTAAGGATGTGAACGACTTTGACAGGGGCCAGATTGTGATGGCTAGACGACAGAAACTGCAGCTCTCGTGGGTCAGCTGTGGTCAGTACTTACCCAAAGTGGTGCAAGGAAGGAAAACCAATGACCTGGCGACAGGCGTGGGGAGTGAAGGCCGGCCGTGTGGTCTGATCCAACAGAAGAGCTGCCGTTTTGGCAGAAAAAGGGCGACCTACACAATATTTGGCATAATGTTACGGCTGGTCGGTGTAAACTCTTTCCCTCACACAAGACTGCTGGTCAATGATTGTGAATGTGGCCTGAAAGGGAGAGTGGAGCGTTTGTTTTAACATCCTCAAAGACCAAGCATCCTTTTTTACAGGTCTTCTACAAACACTTCTCAAAGCTCAGTACAGAGGAGCTTTTAAGCAAAATGAACAGAAGATTGTGGTGACTGATGTACAATTGTTACGGGAATCGAGAGCTTTGTTCTTGTTTTTATTTCCTGCTTGGATTCACCCCCCGCCCCCCTCAACATTTCTTCAAGTAACTCTTACAGTCAGCAAATGTGGCTATAGTCAAATAGTCTCAGCTTACAAAGGTTCCTGGTGTATTATACGATAAATATGAAAGTTTACAAGCCGATTAAATTAATAGATCCAAACACCGGGTGTCATGTCTCTTTAGGAGAATTTATTATTCTGATATCTTTCTGCCCAAATCAAGAAATTACAGAAACCAAATATTCAGAGTGATACTAAACACCATTGTCGTCGGCGAGTTACAGACACAAGAAAAATGTGAAAATTGTGCTCTTTAAACATGTTTGAAACAGGAAGACAACATGATGAGGTGTAACTGCCTCAAAATGACAATGGATGACAATCCAGCGAAAAACTGGAACAAACAAAACACTTCAAATTAAAAAAAGGAAAAACTAATTTAAAAAAATGAAGCACATTCAAAAGAAATGACAACGCAGGTGGTTTCAGATCCTGCTGCATCCTGTCGAGAAAGAAAACGTGGCAGAAAACGAACAAAAGTTATTATTCAAAAAGATGAATTCATTGATACATTCCTTTCATACATGATTGTCTTAAGGACTGTTGTGTCAAAAAGCATGGACATTAAAGTTCATTCAGACTTTCATGTGTGTAGGAACCCTGGTGCTGTGTGCAGACTTACATAAACTGGGGTATTAGAATCCCCAGTTGTGGCCTCCTCTCCCTCCCCCATCTCTCCTCCCCCATCCTCCTCCTCCTCGTCCCTGTCCTCCCCCTGGACTGCACATCTCCTTCTCCCTCTTGTGCTTCTCGTATCTCTCTGCCATCAACACCAGCTCCTCAGGGACCTCCTGAAACAGGATTCAGAGATTACCATCCATCATCGTTAGTTAGATGCTTTATTAAGTCCAGTTTAAAACTTCAGATAAAAAGAAAACAAATGCTTTATGTTTGATTACACTTTAAGGTGCAAAACTAAGTATTCTGTAATGATTCAGTGCCATCAAGAAAAACTAAAAGATTTTAATCAAACAAGCCCTTTTGTAATAATTATTTCTACGAAGTGAAACCTTAAAGACTACAGCCTTACATGGTGTATTCGTTAATATAACATCCTATTGGCCGGTCTGCTGTGAAAGGCCAATAGAAGGTCCACACTGTTGTGCATGACTGATACATATATTTATATTTTTAATGGACTTCCTGTCCTGCTAACCTGTCCTGCTCGCTCCAGGATGTGAATAAGCTCAGCAGCCATCCTCCAGTTCTCTCTTGTTACCAGGGTAACAGCAGCACCTGTACGTCTGGAACAATAAATGCATCGACATGACAAACTAACCCAAGTGGCAGCGACTTTCAGTCCCGCGTCCCCCGGAGAACGCAAAGCGTTCTTACCCTGCTCGGCCAGTGCGTCCCACGCGGTGGACGTACTCTTCTATGTTGCGTGGGAAATCATAGTTAAAGACATGCGTTATGTCGTGGACATCCAACCCTCGAGATGCCAAGTCTGTGGCGACCAGGATACGAACTCGACCTGTGAAAAGACAAAAAACTAATCGTTCAGCCTTTATTTGTAGCTAAACATCATTTCAGTTTCCTCTGATGGAGGCAGGGAAAACCTCTTTTTACGTACTGTCTTTGAAGTCCTGGAGGGCTTCTTCACGGTCACACTGCTCACGGTCACCATGGAGACTTTGCACAGAGAGACCCTGCAGACACATGTCACTGGAAAGGTCATCAGCCCTGAGATTTCATGCAAATAGACACAAGCATGAAGACAGGAAATTGTTAGTGTAGGTGTGGTTAACTGTGGGTTGTAGCCCCAAATCTGAATTTGCTCCCGTGTTTACAAGCCACGTGTTAGTGACCGAGTCTCCACTCACACCAGCTTCTTGCCAACAAAGATGAGGACTTTATCCTGCGGCAGCATGTTTCTGATGAAGTCAAACACGTAGGACTTTTTCTCCTCTTCGTGGACGATCAGCACTGTTTGCTGCACCGTGTTAACCGCCTAGACCCAGAGAAACACGGGAAGCAGGTCATTGCGCAGCGCATTCCAGATGGGAAGAGCATCTGAAGTTCACTCTATTTGAGCCGTTTTCTTGTTCTCATTTAATTCGCTCGCAGTCGAAGACAGTGTCTCTGGTGTGCATGTGGGACAAAGTGGGAGAACATACAAACAATGCTTGACTTAACTTACAGCCAAGTCCAAAGTGCCCACATAAACCATCATGGGATTCTTTAAGTAGGACTTGGACAACCGCCTCACTCCGGTGGGCCAGGTGGCACTAAAACACACAAGTTTACAGTTGGAGAAAGTACGTCCATTTTCATTTCTATACTCGACATCCTACAACATTTCAAAGAAACTTCTGTAAGGAACCGTGTAACAAAGTAAAGAAATGCAGGAGTTTCATTTGCTTTAAAAAGTCCCATTATTTATTATATGATCTTCCTTTCGTTCATGCCTTTGTTGTGTAAATGTGGATCAATTATACACAGCTGTGACAGAATTTAGACAGAAATCTTTGTTTTACTTTATTAAAAGTAACACTGGCTGGTGTTCATGCTCTAGGTCTGCTTTTCTCTGCTCATTAACAAGTGATCACAAACCTTAAAAAAAAAAAAAGGGCTGGGGGTGTTTTAAAAGGGCTTCATGCGAGTCGACTTGTACCTGGTCATGACGGTCTGTCGGTCTGGGCGGATGTCCAGGAGAATCTTCATGATCTGGGGCTCAAAGCCCATATCTAGCATACGGTCAGCCTCGTCCAGCACCTTTTGTTAATGATCACACTTATTATAAAAAACAACAACCTCACAGCTAGTCTTAGCATTGACACTAGGGTGAGTGGTGCTAAAATGTGCAAAAGGTTACTTTGTGGACAGTGGACCAACCCAAACATTCAGTCTCTCACACAAAAACAAACATACACCGACACAAACGGCTGACCAAGTAGGTGATGGACCGAAGATTGATGAGCTCATTCATCTGCAGGTCATTTAGTCGGCCTGGTGTAGCGATCACTATGTCCACTCCGTCCTTCACCAAGTTGATCTGGCCTCTCCTGTCCCCTCCTCCGTAGATACAGACACTGGAAGAAGAAGGTAGAGAAGGGACAGTCGCGGTCATGCCGCCTCTATGTCCCAACTCATTATTGATTCTGAGCTCGTCCACAATGACTTGTGAGAACATAAGACTGCTGGACCTTTTGTAGTTCTTGTAGCTGTACTTTTTGCACTCAGTTTCAATCTGCAGGGCGAGCTCTCTGGTGGGAGTCAGCACCAACATGCCTGGACCCCCCCGCTCAGCTGTGGGTCTATCAAGGAAGGAAGTACAAAAAGACAAACAGGCCCAGTGATCAAATCTGCACCTCTGACTGAAATTAAAAGAAAGGGGACTTTCACACCAGGAAGCAGGAAATATAAATTATGAAAAGTAAGCGACTGTACTCACACAGGCTGTCCGTCCATGTGAATGAACCCTGGCAGCAGGTAGGCTAGAGTTTTCCCTGTTCCTGTCTGAGCAATGGCTATCAGGTCCTCCCCACACAGCAACACCGGCCACGCCTGAGACTGTATAAGTACATGATGATGTTTTTGGTTGTGTCTTCAGCAAAGAAAAAGAAAACCAGAAGTAACGTGAGGCAGACTAACCAAGTAGCTACTCTGCAAATATTCTACACTACAGTTACTGTGAGGTACAAAATTTAACAATCTACATGTAGCATTAAAAAAAGATGGGTGTGGGTGACCATGCAACACCATACACAATTAAAATCACTTAAAAGTCGATAGTGAAGTCAGAGTTTTAAACTTGAGAACTCCAGAATCTAAAAAGTTTAAACATAGCTAGACGTTAGCTTTCAAGTATGGACAAATTTCACCTTTTTAAAAAAGTATAAAAGCCCGACAATCTTTATATATTGAAGTGAAGTGAGCATACAAACTTTATTTTACACTATTTACAGTGTATCTTGTTTTGTTTAACCTCTTCTGAGGACAATGAATTACCTGGAAAGAATGAACCAAAGAAAACATCTACATAAGGGAAGGTATATTTTGGCACAGATAGCACTCCGGCAGCATTACACCTGCAGGTATTTAGACATGTAGAGGGTGGGGCAGGACACCAGCTTCATGTCTACAACCACTTAACATACATCAAGCTGTCACTGCGTTCTATAGAGCTGGATGGGAAACGGATACATTTCATCTGACCAAGCCTTTTATTGTGAAATGAAAGTGAAATTGGTGAGGGAGATGGGTTTCATTTCTCCTTGCACCATAATTCTTATATGAATTTTGCACTGACACAGAAAACTATGAAGACACACCCAGAAACAAGCCCAAACCCCACCGGAATTACATGTACGTTGATCTAACCGGCCTTTTGTCACATGTTCATGACTTGCTCCCACGCACCGTTTCTCCTGCCTTTCTGCATTCCATCTGTCTTTTGATCCAATAAAAGATTTATTTTTTTACCTAATTGAAATTCCGGTGGAAGATTAATTTTATTTAAAAATCTAAAAACATTGCACTCGGTGCAAACATCTGATACGACCTTATTATATTCCTAGTAATGTTTGTATATTGAAGTTACTAAAGGGAGGAGAGAGGGGTAGAGGCAGAAAACTAACTCAGTGCTACTTAAGACAAAATGTACGTCACTCTTTTGTTTTTGCCAGGTAAAGATCTGCATTCACGCAACGTTTCATCTGCTGCAGCCACAATGGAGTGATTAACATAAAAATATCTTATTTTCTTTCAAAAATACAAAATATTCAGTATCACATATGTTGGCGAGCACATTCAACAGCAAGTTAAGCGAGTCAGAGCGGTTAATTATTCTAAGCAAAGGTCGGGTTCAAGAGCATCTTCATTAACTATTTAATACATATTGTGTCATCTAATAGCATTAACTATAACACACGTCCTTTCATTTCTGCTTTTTAGGGAGACTACAACCAAAGATGAACAAAGAAAACGTTCAGTATTTCCCATCAAGGCTGCCGTTGACGTGGGTATTTCCAAATATGGATCTTAGTAAATCACGGGGGTTACCCATGGCAACAGGCTGTTGAATAGGACGTGTCACTACAGGTGCATCTGTCTTTGCAACTCGTGGACATTTTTGTTCCAAAATAAGGACCCCATTTTTCGTAACAGGACTTGAAACAACTACTTTTACAGGACAGGTGCCAAGGTCATTTTACACAGTAATTTACCCAATTCATTGGTAATAAACCCAACTATGTATCTAATAGCAGCCAGCTTTGATCTGATCATTCACAACAAAGATAAATATCAGCTACAGCTGTGCAATATTCTAACACATTAAGTTCATTGAACATGTTCAGCAGTAATACAAAGTATGATTAGTGAATAATTACAGAATGAATTTGCCAGGTGCCAGGCTCATACCTGGATCGGGGTTGGTTTGACAAAGCCCACTCGCTCAATATTTTCCATGATCTCTGGATAAACCTTGAAGGCCTCCAGAAAGTTGCGACAGGGATTGGGGAAGGGCCGCTTCTCCCCCTCCTCCTTCAGGTCGTCCACAAAGATATTGTTATTCTCCTTCCTGTGGAAAATGATCACACAAACAAGCACATTGTGGAAATGAAAGGGTAAAAGTGGTGGATTCCAAACCACACGACCGTGCTCAACAAACAAGCAATCAGTAAGTGTTTAGCTGTAGTTTACGTTTAAGAGACCACATCTGATCAAAACCATACAACTGTATAATCCACTGTATAGTGTTGGAAAAAGAATGTTCTTTTCATTTCGAAATCCAAACCATTTTCAGTGAAAAAGAAATGTACTGAACATGTATTTGTAAAAGGTGACAGACAGCAAGCAGAATTTAACAGGGTTTGATGTAACTGTGGCCTTTTTGTCCTACACGACCAGATCTGGAACACCGTCAACTCCGTGTTGCAACTACTTGTGTAACTAACTGTATTCCCCAGCAACGCTGATATCTCACCCTTATTGTGAAGCCTGAAGTCTGAGAACCCCAGACAAATCTTTGTAGACTTTGTGGATGTCTACACTGAAAGTTTGCATTCAGAATGCTGTAAGCAGGAGTCAGAAGAGGTGGATAAATTGTGCCACCTACTTGTCTGAGGCTGTAATGACAAACAACACTTCTGGGGAAAGTGTTGGTGGGAGAGGATTGAGATTTTGCAAACCTGTCAATCACTCCCTCAGTGACATGGCATTTTGACTGCTTCGTATTCAGATAATACCAGTGTCTTGCTTTGTATTATATAATGTGGACACGTATGGCATATTATCTTTTTTACACTCAGAGTAAAAAAGATGTGATAAAAAGGAAACCGGTATCAGATTTACCTCCACTCACAAACCACCTCTGCTGTGAGAATGGACACGCTCTCTGCCTCGATGTAAAACGTCTTCTTCATGGGTGGGAGGTCTGAAGGAAGATGTAGATATATCATAAATACTTTAAAGCCATGGAGGAGGCCCACCCGTTTTTGCAAATGAAATTCTGGGGTCATATCACAAGGATAATCTACTCAACATAAGCTTGTAACAACAAACAAGGACACTTTTTTTTATTAAAGTAGTGGCTATTTGTTGTTTGGGCACTTCTTAAACTCATAGTCATTGTTCAATTTCAAATCCATTATGCTGCAGTGAGGCCAAATCAGTGAAAACTACATATTTCTGAATACTTGTTGACTGCAGCAGTGACCGTACACGCGCCCTCACCCTTCCACTTGAGTTCCTCGTACTTGTCCTTGTTCTCCCGGATGTTTTTCCAGTCTATAGATACACGGGCCGGGGCGACATTCGCCGCCTGTAATTCTGCAGCAGACCAGGCAGAGTCATTCCTTACTCCTCCTCCCCTGTAGCCTCCTCTGTCACCTCCTTCCCTGTAGCCTCCTCCTTCATAGCCTCCCCCTTTACCAAGACCTGAGAAACAGACCAGCATGCTGCAGGAGATTGATTTTCATTTATAAGCCACAGTACAGTAGTGTAACCAAGCACCAACAAGTAACAGAACCGTATGTTAATATTTTTGGGACAAAAGGTCAATAGAAATGAACAAGGCCACAAGCACCCTGCTACCACTGACAGTGACACTGCTATGTTACGATCAAAACTATGTCCAAATGTGTCATTTTTATTTCCGTCCATCTCACTTCATTATTTCTTATTGGAGCAACTGGGACATTCCGGTAGACAGACAAGACACTGAAAGGGCCTGAAATGTTAGCTGAAATATGAAGGTGTGCTCGGACAGAGTGATCGTGGCACGAGGACTGTTTGCAGCCCGTGTTGATATGCAGCAAAAAGCGTGCGAAGCATTTTCAACTAGCGGATGAGTCTAGCTAACCCTAATCCTCACTGAATGACAAATTCAGTTAAAGATCTGGTCTGTGTGGCACTGTTAACAATACTTGCCGGGTGTTCACCAGGGGTGGCTACAAAAACAAAAAGAATTCTCTCACACATGGCAGTTTTTACCTGAGGCAGATTTATTTACATGAAATTGGAAAGTTAGGTTCCTTCATGGATACAAAAGAAGTTCAAATTAAATGTGACCCCATAGACGGAATGAGACTAAGGGTCTGACACATCCAATCGCAAAAAATGTAATTGTATTATTAAGACTCAACTGTCATGAGTCTTTTTAGAACTAAAATCCACAATATCCCCCCCAAAAAAAGGACTTTGTACCATTGCGAAAGCGAGAGTTGCCATCTGCCACCAGGTCTTCAATCATCTCCTTGGCCTTCTGCTGTGCAGCAGAGGACCCGAAGATGACCACCTCTCCTTGATACTCACCCTTGTTTATCTAAAAAAACAGGCAATAAAACTAACATACATGCTCTGTACTACAGTACCTGTTCATTCAACATGTCTTGAGCATAACTTAGCCAGCATAGCATGATAACCTGAACATGTTGCCCAGCACCAGCCATGTATTCATGTCTGTGCTGTACTAGTTTACCAACTTGCCTTGATTCTTGCGCCGGTGGTCTCTTCAAGTTCACGAATTTTGGCTCCCCCGCGACCTTTAACAGGATTAAAATGCCTTTAAGAGTTGGACGAAAATCTCTACACGTCGCTAGTTTCGCAGAGGAAACATAAGTAACATACGCTACAGTTCATAGACACACACTAAACAGTTTATGGCAGGATGGGGATTAGATGTGAAGCAGTCAAACCCTGCAGCTTTAGCATAACTAGCTAGCAGCGAAGTGAAATGAAATTTAGCTTAACTGAAGACGGAAAAAGTGTGTGTACGCTTTAAAACTGAAATGGCTGCATTAAAAACCCACCTATTACCCTCCCAACTGAAGTATTTTCCACAAACACAGTCACAGGCGGGAAAGAGTCCGACTTTTCATCGCCAAAGGTTTTTCGTCCCGTGCTCCGGGGAAACGGGCGGCCTTCGCCTCCATCTCTCCGACTTCTATACTCGGATCCCTCGCCGCTACGATCAGCTCTCCCCTCTCTTGAGCCTCCAAACCTGTCTCTATTTTTTACACCGAAACATACACGTTCCCTTTGACGGTCATCACACGGCAATTTCCATTCAGTCGAAGGTGTTTTTGTAGCAGGCATCTGGATGGCAACGCCATCCTCGTTGTATTCATCTTCCCAGTCGGCCATTTTAAATTTGGCTCCCTACCTGCCCGTTACCAGCTAGTTACACCTCTAACTGTCATTAACTGTCAAGCTGTCAATCAAGACTATGCCGCCTTCAAGTCCTCTCATACATCCGAATTTGTGTCTTTTGATTGATTTTGACCAGATTTAGATGAATATTTCATTCATTAATATGGAATGTAATTGCTTATAATGTAAAATTCTAAGCATAGCATAAAAAGGTGGAGAAATTTGGCATAAATCAACATTTATAAGTTACCATACCCTTTAGTCACGACATTCAACATATAAAATTCGTATTCCCAAAAAGGCAACATGTTCTTCTCTGACTTGCTAACCATGCTAACTTTTATGCAACTTTCATTGCTAAAGAAAAATACACAAAAACAAAGCAGATTAGTTAATTTGTACTTTATTAATGAATAATAAAATTATTTTTGCATTTCTCATCCAGAGAACATAATGTGCACTTTAATAAATTAATTTCAAAGAAATAATAATGTTAACATTATCAAGCTTTAAGGCCAGTTGTGTCATAAATTACTGTTCAAGCAGTGGAGAAATTGTGTTATTAGCCATCAAAGCCATATAAAGTATGTGGCTAAAGCTACATGACTTCAGTGAACTGGATGCCCAACACAAAATGAGAAGTTTGACTTCAACTATACAGTATGCTATAGGCTGTAGGCAAACAAGACCTTTATGGAGGAAAAAATGAAGAATTTTCATAAGCAAGAAAGGCACCCTGAAGCAATTTACAGATTGAAAAAATCAAAAGTCCCAACTGGCTGAGTCTGTGGGCTTTCCTCGTTATTCAGTATGTGTTCCTTTATCTTGCTCCACAGTAACTGACAGTTTTGTTTGGCCTCTTTTCATATGTAGCAAAACTTAAGCAATAACTACAAAAAAACTATTTCAATATTAAGCATTAAACTACCATGTCACATTTTCAGGCTCCTCAGACTCACAAAGAACAACTGTGCTTTCAAGTTGATAATACATTTCATCATACCACAACAACTCCTGCATGGGCTGTAGAACATTTCTAAATCCATCTACAAGTGTTTACAATTGTCATTTGTTCGAAGATAATAATTGTTATATTTTACTAAAGACTGTTAATTTGCTAAGCAATGCTCTTACTCACCATTCAAAATGTATATAACTGGAAAGCAAAGATGAATACAAGTTGTCATTAACACAGTAAAACACATTTTAAGACTGCAATGACTGCATAACCCTTAAGACGTAAAACATGCAAAAACAAAATAGCTAACAAAAATTAAGATGGCAGACATAGTTTTGTGCATAATTCTCATTCAAGAGATCGGCAAGCAGGATGGCAATGAAAACAATGCTATCGAGTGTTGTGTTCGGACAGTGTCATTTAAGACGCTTGCAACACACCATTTTTTATAAGCCTGCCAGTGAAAACATTACTTCTCAATCAGAATATGAACTAAACGCAGCAAAATATAAATGTTTCCACTTTTCTAATTCTTAAGCTTATTAAAATAACCCTAAATGGTTCAATATTATAATTATTATAACTGATGTGGTGAGGAGGAAGTGCATGCACATTCAAAATCCTGGTTAATTATACATGATCGTTTTGGGGCAGTGGAAGAGGTTTAAGAGGCCATACATAAGGACCATTTTCATCTCATTATCAGATGAGATTCTAGTTTGTCTAGTTAGTCTCCTGCCAAGGTTTCTTTAAGCACATTTGCTCTGGATAAGAGCATCAGCCGAATGCTGAAAATGCTGAAGTCACAAAAAATATCAAGTAGGATTTTGTATAGAGATTGCAGTGCGACAGTTTATCACCTCTCTTCCTCTCTCTCTCCTATATTCTTTTGTGAATGTATCATGTTTTTGACACAATCAGCAGCAGAATGGACACATGGATAAAGTAACAACAAGCATGCAACACTGCATGTACAGTATGTTGTTAACCTGCTATATTATGGATTCTGTGCATTGCACTTTTCGCCCAGTAACGCCACACTACATGTAGTGTTGCTCCGGACTGGGAGGAGGGAATAATATCAGTCCAGCAGCCTTTAATCATTATTGATGCACAATAGTGCAACCAGCACCCACTAAAAAGGTAGGGTCTGTCAGAAAAGCATAAAATGACCTTTCATAGTTGTATTCTTGTCATCAAATGTAATAATACGTGGAACTACTTTCAAATTAGTTCAAATTGAAATATAATATTGTTCGTATAGGCAGACTTTGTCTGTATCTTTTTGTTAAAGGGCTGGAGAAAACAATACTTTAACATGCAGAAGGACATCCAGGCCACCAGCTAGTGTGTGACTGTCTTATCACATCAGCTTATACATGCAGCATCTCATGCTTGGCTGGGAAAGCCAACCTGATAAGCCTGTTGCAATTCAGCATTCAGACCACTGACAACTAACTCTCCACGCTGCTGTCTCGAGTGACTGCTGATAGGCCATTTTCTGCATCCAAATTTACTGACAATTTGCTGACAGATGAAACTAAGCAACCATATAAAATGAACATTTCTGTGGTTGATGAAAATGAATACAATGAGATGCTTGTGGTCTGAATACATGCTAAGGGTTTGATCTTAAACTCTTTTTTTATATATATAATTCAGCTATTCCCATCACATTAGGCCCCACTCATTACTCATACTTTTGTTTTTGGAAACAGTCCATGCAGTGATATGAATGAAAGCATAGGTAAAAGATGGCATTTTACATTGCCAGAGACATACATTGAATACGGAGAGCGAGTGACTCTCCTCTTCTTCTTAGAAAAGTCTCTGAATACAAGCACTTGTATGAAAACAAAATTCTGTGGTCAGTCTCAGCTCTTTGTCAAGTTGGCTCCTCGGTGGTTGTGTGTGTCAGTGTGTGTTTGTGAAAGATGTATGTGTGTGCATGTACCTGTGTGTACTGGCTTCACCTCGTGTTAAGAAAGACGTGGTTGACCTGTAGTTTCCAGTGGCTTGTTTGAGGATCATCTACATTTGGCTATGAGACAACAATACAGTATTTTCTTCTGATTTCCTTCACTCATTTCTTTGTCAAGGCTGGCACAAGTCAGATGAGTTAACCTTTCATTTCTACAATGAAGAGTTACAATCTTGCTTGTTTCAGTGATGAGCCCAAACTAAGTTCTTTGGTTTGGGTTTAGGTTCAGACTGAGTTCAAATGTAGGGCTGCTGGGAAAGCCTGAAAAGAAAGTTAACATTATTCAGTTATTTTTGTGATGAAATGATTTGACCTGCTTCTACACTCATTTGAGTGTAGAAGCACCATTCCTTCCTTCTTTGTTTTATTTCAAAATAAATGAAATGTTATTAACAGCCATTTTATTCAAATATAATCTTGTATATGAAAAACATGTCCTTTTTTGTAAAAAGTTTATAAACTTATAATTTCTGAGTATCTTAAGATAAAGATCAAAGCAATTTCTACTTAAGGAAAGTTATTTGTAATTGTGTATATGTTGTTTTACATGAACATGCCCACTTTCATACATATTTTAAACATCTTTATACGATAGATTTCTTAATGGGAATTTTAGTAACCCATAAAAAAGATATAACATAATGAAATCTGTATGAAAGTGGACATAATCATGTTTACAAAATGAAAAAAACTTTGTAAGTCCATTCACAAGGCATTGATTGGACATTTGCAACTGTGTTAATCTGTATGGTTTCCTGTAAAAATACTTTAAGTGGCTTTCCCAACAATGGTGAGTACATACAGTACGCAGGTGTGTGTGTGTGTGTGTGTGTGTGTGTGTGTGTGTGTCAGTGTGTGGCTATGCCAACTGTATGTGTGGGGACTGACTGAGAAACTCAGAGTTTCCCTTGGGATGAGCTGCAGCCTCCTCCACAGTCTGTAAAAGGTCTGAAGGGCTGCTGTCAGGTCCCTGGGACAGGAAGTTGAAATGTTCTTCTGCTGGCTCTAGTTTGCATTCACTAATGAAGAGTTCTGCTGCGTCCCATTCACTAAGGTCACCGTGGGCGTTGCCACGTTCGCTACCGTTGCTGCTGCTGCTGTTGTTGAGCGCTGAGGAGAGGCCGGGAGCACGGTTGGTCAAAGGCTGGCTGAGATTGTGCATGGAGAGGGATTTCCCGAGACTTCCTTCCCAGTCTGAAGGCGACCCATCTGGGCTAGACGAGAGCAGCAGCAGGGGGTTAACCTCCAGGCTCATGTGCCTCCTCCAGACCCCCTCAGATTTCAAGCCAGCTGTCTCCCGCAGCTGCACCTTTTCCTGGGCAGGGCCTGCCTCACTGTCCCCTTCCTGGTCAGCATCCACACAGGATCCCACAACAACGGAGGGGCCCAGACTTCCCTCATCCACTGCCACTCCATCTGTCATATCATCTGGGACAGGGTCAGCGGGGCAACGGAGATGGGAGGGGTGCACAATGGGGGGCAGCCGGAGTGTGAAGCCCCCTGCTGAGGGAGGTGGGGGTGGCAGGTCGGGGAAATGTGCTCTTTTGGAGGTACCATTGGGGGTTACTAAGGTTGGGTAGGGGCTATCGGGAAGGGGTGATGGGGAAAGCGAGGCTGTGGATGGGGGGTAGGATGGAGGTGCCGAGTCTGGGGGGCCATCGTCATCGGCGGGTGGCAGGATGAGCCGCAGGCCTCTCGGGTTGGCACTAAGAGAATGCCGTAAGCCCCTGATGTTATCTCCTACACCTCCAACCGGGTCACCTCCCTGGGGAGAGGGGAGATCCCTGCCGATGATGGAGCTCTGGTAGTCCGAGTTGTGGTGCTGGTGGTTGTCAAGCTCAAACAGAGGCAGGGAGGAGAGGGTGAGCGCTGAGGGGCCTTTCTGCAGGACGTGGCGGTAAATGTCCAGCAAAGAGTCCAACTTCGATTCAATGGAAGTTACCTGAGACCAAGAGAAAAGAGCGAGTGAGTGAGAATGTGGAGGGAGGAAAAGAGAGAGAGACAGCAAGCAAGAGAGTGAAGCTTAAAGGGCTGCTAGGCAATTTATGACTATTTTTGACCTCTACCTTCAATCAAGGAATTTTCCAGGAACATTATCAGATCTCTGGTGGTTGTTTCCAGATTGTGAGTTCTGAAAGCCAGAAATCTGGCAAAGTAATTCCTGAGTCACTGCTATTGACCAACAGCCCAAATCAGCTCCTTGCAAATATACCACAAACATTATAAGGTAAAAAAATCTTGCAAATGTATTTTTAAAGAAGAGTGCTGATGTGGTTTTCCCCCCCTTCTCTGATTTTTTTTTCTAAACTCACCTGTCTCTCCACTTTACACACACGTCCCAGCATGCTCATGCCCTCCAGAGACTCTCCATCTGGGTGCAGTTTGTCTCTCATCTTCTTTTCCACGGGAATCTGGCCTTTTCCCAGAATCTGATCCACCCTGACACACACAAACACACGCACACACACACACACACACAAACTGGTGTTAATATACTAGAAAATAATGAAATTGTAATTTAAGTAGGCACCCGAGCTTCATTTCAGGTTATTCCAAGTCAGGCAACAAACCTAAAGCAGCAGTAGGATGTTAAGATTAGGGTTAGTAACACACATAACACACAGGGCATGGCAGTATCGGTGCTCTTATATGAAAACCCTGTATCTCCCAAATTGTCCGTTTTCAGGAATAAAGAAAAACAGCATTTTCAGATTGGATTTCATGCACCGAAAAAGAAATCACATTTTTACAAGCCACTAGGGAAGGTAATAAAAGCACAATTCATTTATAAGTACTACAGTACATCTCAAAAGTAGGTTTACAAATGTGAAAACCTGGAATTTCAAGCTAACAATGTATTTTTGAGTTTAAATAAATTCATCAGACCAAGTGTTCAGAAAAGATTAGGTTTATCCTTCAGTCTGATAAATACCAATACCAAAGTTACTAAGTTTTTACACAGTAACATTGAGGTGTATCAGTAAGTAAGTCCATCCCCAGCTATTTATTTAATTTATTTCACTTTCCATTCAGACAAGAAGAAAACATACATACATACTTTCAGACATTTAAAACCAAAGTGAGGTGCTAAATGCAGTGCTGCATTCAGATTACCAGTGAATCTGTAGCCAACTTTCAAGTTCTTTGACACAATAATTTTGAATTAGTCAAGTTAATAAAATTTACATTTCTCTAACATGCATTGATCCAGGAGAGGCCACACACATCATTTTGTCTTATCTACTACAAAATACATGAATTAATTGGTAAACACTTCCAAACCTTCACAACTGCACACAAGTTAGCAACTTCTACACACAAAAACGCTCCTCCTTTCTGGTGAAGGGAAAAGGGATGTATGGATGGGATCTAATGTAGTAAAAGGGAGGATAGCTTGGGCTTTGTGTGTGTGTGTGTGTGTGTGTGTGTGTGTACACATTAGTACACATTTGCATTGAATGCAAATGTTGTGCGTGTCAGACCGGGTTAATTAAAATCTTATCAAATGGGTGGAGTTAAGCGACTTAGAATGATCCTGTTTAAGGTAAACACTTTAATATGCGTTTCCTTATGTGACTTCCTGCAGTCACTGCAGTCTAATGCAAACTCCAACCACCGGGTACTGCAAGAAAGTAACCATGTCTGTTTGCACGTGACATTTCACATTCAAACTGCAAGGGAGCTACTGGTCCCCATAAAGACAACTAAGGGGATTCTACTGCAGGTAAAACTTAAATGAAGTGAAATAAAAGTAACCCTGAGTCAGGGAGCTTCTTCTTGTTGTTGCTGTAATAATAGTGCAGGGCAGGAGAGGACATGTTCCTGGGTCGGCTACTCAGGCTGGGACCAGAGCCTGCTGCATTGGCTATTCTGGAGACAGGAGAAAGACTGGGTCAGATACGTCTCTCTCTCTCTCTCTCTCTCTCACACACACACACACACACACACACACACACACTAGAGCATGAAGAAATCCATTCCTATGCTATTTGACATTGACATGTAGATAAACAGAGAATGAGTCATTTTTTTAATGTTTCTGTTGTCCATTTGACCATGTATTTAGTCGTACTCCCACCTTTTTAATCAAGTCAAGGCAGAACAGTTTATAAGACAGCATTTGGACCGTGCTGTGTCACTAATAAACACACCTTACTGATACCCATATTAATGGAAACATTGCAGGTGAGCTTTAAAGCAAGTTTCACCTGAGTGGTGGTAATGCACCCCAGCTCATAGATTCCCCTCCACGCCATGTTGGACAATGACAAAATCAAAGCATCAGTTTTGCCCTTCTGTTTACTTATATTTGATGAAGGTTTTACATTCTGCTGTTTCTATCATCCTCAGCGAGAAAACCTGTGAAAATGTCATAAAGACGACGGGTATTACTGAAGTCTAGTAGCAGTGCTAATGAGGTACAACAAATGTACATTGCAGCAATCACGTGGTCTGTGTGTATCTACAGCCTTTGTCAATGAACACACCTGACAACCCTGACATCACCCACAGCAATGCTATTCATTCAGTTTAACAAAGCACCAAATGACCAATACCAAGAGCTAAAAAACAAACTTCCTTTAAAGAAATATATGGTTTGTAAATGTGAAAGTCCCAATCCATACTTGCATTAATGTGCCCTCTGCTGAAACAATATCCAGCTTTGCTTTTCATAAGTGATTATAGACTATAAGAACTGTAATGTGGCTTGAGGCTACAAAAGGAAATAGAAACTGAAACAGCTGTATTTTGAATAAATTAATGATGATGAACAAGTCAGATTCTTCTTTATGTTAAAAGTGGTTTCTTGAGTTCAAATAAATTCTGGATTGGGGCTTTTACACGAGGACAAAATAGACGCACTGTTTCTCTAAGTAGCACTGAGTGTCTAAAGTGACCTACAGTATGTTAGCTGATAAAGTGTTCCAGTTAGATGAGCTGCTCAAGGTGCCCAAATCAGAATTATCACATAGTTTCCAGAGTGAAATGAACAAGTAAAGTATTTTTAACTTTAGTACTAATCAAATGAAATCGGTGTGATAAAGGACCACATCCATATATCATTGAGGCTCAGACCAACACAGTAATTAAGTAGTAACAAAAATCTATTAAGTTCTGGGTTTTTTCTTGGAAAACTTTGTACAGAATCCATTGTTTGAGCTCCTTGATGACCACTACAGTCAGACCTGGGTCTGATAGATGCAAAAGCATGTGAATGCATGCTGCTTGACCCAGGTGTGACATTATCAAAGCATTGGTTATGTTAGCAAGGTAAGCAGTTGGCGAGCAGATCAGGACGGGGTAGGTCTAACCCCGGTGCAGACTGTTTCCTCCGGGCCTGGCTGTAATATAAATGCAGGGAGGGAGAGGAAAAGGTCTTGACACGGCTGCTGAAAGGCCTCGGAGGTGGACCCACTATAGTGTCTAGTCTGGGAGAGAAAGGGGACACACATGCACATATACAGTACATACACACACATACATGGGTTATTACACTTAAAAGCAGTATCTGTAGAGTGATAACCCCTTTAGCACTAGTAGGAACCGCAGCAACATTGACGGCGACATCCACTTATGCAAATCCTTGGTAAAGAATAAAAACTTTTGTAAAGAATAATTAACAGTATGGTAAAAATAGTAAATACGAAATTATTTAAAAATGGGTGAAAATGTATAGAGAATGATGATTTTTAGACAGACCAGTTCTGTGTGATTTTCTGTTTTTAATGTGTGTATGTGTGTGTGTGTGTGCGTGTCCTCACCTAGTCTGAAGGCTCTTGATGCGACACAGCATGTCCAGGTGTCCCGCAGAGTACTGCTCTATGACATCCTTCACGTCGTATGGACGCAATGTCTCCTTAAACTTCTTTTTTGCCACGTGGAACTTCATGATCCTACAACACACACACAATACAAGCACAGAGAGGAAGGGTGGTTGAAGTAAGCAACATAGTCAATAAAAGCTTAAAAAATAAGGATGTAATTAGTACGACCAACCACTAGATGGTAGCAACAACTCCTAAACCCACACAGCAATCCTCTTTACGATCCACTTGTCAACCTTTTTTTTGAGCGATATAAAGAAAACATTATCAAAATCTCAAATACCTCAAAGAGTATCTAACGGGAAACCAAAGTTTCCTGGTTCTCTTGTCAAATCCATAACAATCAAAATGAATGACTTAGAAACTTGAGTGTTATCCTCTCTCTTCTTCTATTTGGTGAACAGAGCCGCTGCTGGGTGAATAATATTGATACAGGTAAGGGAATCTGTAAACTTGGTGCATTTGGATTCCCCGCTGGCTTCAGCTTTTCTCCAGTTGCCTGTTTTTCTCACTGTCTAAATGGAAACAATGGTGACAGATGACCCTCTGTAATAAAAGCACTAACAGGGGTGGGGGTGTCCAGCCCTCAACCCGACACCCTGGGAAAGCTCTGGGCTCCGCCTGCCCATGGAGGAGGCCTGCTGGGTGGGCAGGGCGGCCGGGGTTGGATGGTAGTGATGATCTGTGTGTGTGTGTGTGTGTGTGTGTGTGTAGACAGAGGTGCTTGTGATGGAGAGGGCTTGATAGACTTCTCTTCACTAGACTGAGTGACTTGATTTCCAGAACAAGTGGAGTAATGACCAACTGGATGTTATGACCAAACCTTCAGTTAGTAGGGAACATCGCAAAAAAAGACGGGTCCAAAAAGATTCCACTGAAATAATTACATAACTTGTTACAATGATAAAAATCTACTCATTTCCAATTTGGATAAAGTTGGATGCACCTGACACCCACACTGTGTACAGGTCATGTGTAGCTGGAAGAGCTACCTTACATTACAGGAAACGTTACTGAATAACTAAATACAGAGTACTGAAGATACCACTGCAGGTAATCACAGCCAAATACATTACCGAGGATTATTGGAAAGATAAATACATAAAGACCTGATGTGTTTGTGATAAAAAGCGAAACATGTATAGCAGCTATTCATTCTAAGTGTGCAGATGGGACAGCTTATTTATAGAAAATAAATTGTGGTCCATATGGGCAGCATCTGTACTCTCTGTACCTCACTGTATGTGTTGAGAATATTATCAACAGTTTAAATAAATATTTAATTCCATATATTAAATCACTTAAACAGCCTAAAGCCTTGTGGTTGGATGAATTCTATGGAAAATGGGTGATTTAACTGTAGAGTAGGTAATACAGGAGGAAACATACTTGTTGAGATGAAAATGTTACATTAGTCAGAAGCTAATGACATTAATGGAGGAGGATCAGTGGGCGCATCACTGCAAATCATAATGACCGTGGCTTGGTCTTTCATCTTGCATTACAATTTCAAACCTTTTATTTGCGATACATTATCTCTCACCCTTTCAGCCTTTTTTACCCTGACAAGGAGAATCCAGGAAAACGCTGGATATTGGTCTCGTGTGTTTGTCTCATGTTCAGATTTAGAAAGTATAAAATCAGGACAGCAACATCTGAATTTGTATTAAACTGCAGAAAATTACAGCGACTATGGACATTGAACATTTTCACAATGAAACATATGAAGAGGGTGAGAAGAAGCGGCGGAGTGAGAGAATCAGTTGGCGCCAGTTGGATAAACATTCGCTCACAGGGTGCCGGTGCCAGTGTAAGAGAGCAGGGTCTGCTAAAACACACACCCACACACACACAACAAAAAACTTCTGTGCAAGGCTGCTCACAACCCCCCGCAGACAAACCCTCCAACCGGCAGCAAGTCATTTAGATAACGAGAGAAAGACGGAGCAAAAGGACAAATATGTTTAAAAAAGCTTTGCTTGAGGGAAAAAAACATCATGGCTGAATGTATGTTTGCTTCATACGCAGTCACATGGATATTGGAGGGAAGAAAGACAGGGGTCATAAGTTATATTATGGATTCAATTCACTCCCAAGAGGCTGTGAGGGGATAGAGGAGCAGAGAGGGCTTTAACCTAAACACTGACAAATCCAAAAAAATAAATAAAACATGTTTATAACCTTCTTCCACAGCCATACTTTGTGATAAACTAAGTTGTTTGAGTGTATGACACCACAGCACAGATATACAGTAGTTTATTGGCTCTTTATATTTTAACAGTGCCTCCTTCTGTTAGCTGGAACAGCGAAAGGCTGTCATTCATGTCCTGAGCACTAAATTATTCATGAACGTTTCAATCAATAGTTACAGAGCATAAACAGCCTATGAAGAAAGAAATACAGCCAATCAATCAATAGGACATGTGATCTGACATCAACAAGAGCGCAATCATTCAATCAAAAACGAGCCAATCATAAAAGGAGAAGGCAATTCAGTGACATCACCAATTGACTGGTAACTCTTACCACAAGATAGCTATAGTTGCTCTTAGACATCGAATCATTGATGACAGTTAAATTATTCAAAACAAATCAAGAAATCAAGTATAACATTGATACCACTCTTATGTGTGTACGGTAAATATACATTTACAGCCGCTGGTTAGCTTAGCTTAGCATAAAATACTAGAAATAGGTGGAAATAGCTAGCCTGACTCTGTCCAAAGCTAGGACCACCCAACTCAAATTAAGATGTCTCGTTTGTTTAATCTGTTTAAAATGTAAAAACAGCAACTTATAGTTTTACGGGTTAGGGTCATGTTATGTTATGTGCCAGACTATTTCTTAGCCACAGTAACTTCTGGTATGTTGTCATCACCGTGAGGTTGCCAAACACCCAGCAGGACCCTCCAGAAAGTCACAGCTCCTGAACAAGAAATAGTCTGGCAGCTGTTTCCCCGTTTCCTGTCTTTATGCTAAGCTAAGCTAACTGGCAGCTGGCAGCAGCTTCATATCTACCACACATACATGAGTGGTATTAACCGTGTCATCTAGATCTCACGAGAGCAAAAGATTTGGTGATTTAAAGGCACTTTTGAATCAGCTTAAAGACCTGAAACATGAAGTGTGACTGTAGCAGGAGCTCACCTGACAGCTCTGATGACAGCCTTGAGAGGAGCCGACAGATCCTCCACTGTAACATCGCAATGGCAGCCTCTCTCATCAAAGGAATCCTCTGCAGTCATGCCTGTGTCCACTGAGAGAGACAAACGGCTGCTTCATCAATAAATGTGGCCCGGTGCAAAAATCGTTTCCAGTCTCATAAAACACTTTCTGCACAGCGGGTCTTGACAGGAGTCTCCAAGAATGTTTCAAAGTGATACTATTTTGGCTTTTAGGAGGTGAAGATTTATGCCCCGCTTGGATGGGATCTTTAAGAATGGGCAGCGTTTTGCCGGCTCAGCTATATAAGGTGAGAGAAGAGGGTGCTGTATATATATCCTTAATACTGCCAATAATTACGAGAGTGGGAGACACAGACAGAAAGACGAGAGAAAGAGCAAGAGAAAAGCATAAGGGAGAAGATGGAAAGAGTGAATAATGAAATGAAATGATATAAAATCAGTTCAGATAATGGGAACAAGAGGAGAAAGTGCTTTTAAAACAGTCATCTATTACTTTACGGTAGGAGTTTCTAGAAGTGGGATGAAAAACACGGGTGCACAACATACTGTATAAATGAACTAATTTAGGTCATAACAATAAATTCATGAATGCTCCCATCAAAGCAGGAAAAAGGAAGAATTGAGATTTAAAGTAGATAAGGCCTTTATGAAAGTGTATAATTTAAGATTGTTAAATGCAACATTTATTTATTTTGGCTTTAATAACCAAAATTAAAGCATGACATTCATCATCCTACATATCCAGAATGTAGAGAGAAGAGACAATATATCGAAAGTTTAGAGAATATAATTTTAAAAGAACTGGCTGTTCAGACAGCCACTGGCTTCAGGTAATCCTAGTATAATAACAACTTTCTGTCTCACCCAAATTACAATATACTCAGCTAACTAATAAGCGTGAATGGAGTGGAGTGTGAAGTTCTTCCATGAAAAGGTTGTTTTATTTTTGGATGTCCGGTCCCACCAACAACCTGAATATTAGAGAAACAGTTATTACTTTAAAAAAAATGTCAGGGGCTTTAAACCTGAATATCTGGGGAATATCCGTAGCTCTAATAATTGTTTTTATGAATTCTTGTTGTTGTTTGACTTTTAGCTATATTTGTTTAATTGAGCTGTTTTTTGTATGCTGGTTATGTGATCACATGTAAGGACTGAGTGCAAATGTTCTCTCTTGAAAATCTAAATGAGACCACCTGATTAAGCGCTCAACATCCAGTGTTTCTCCCCGAGAAGTCTGCCTAACATACTGACATATGGTATTTTGAAAACATGGCCCACTGTCGGGTTCGATGAGGTTTAAAAGATTAAATAAAAGTAGAAATACACGGCCTCACTCACCATCTGGGACAGCATTGCGAGTCTGGCTCTTCAACCTCAGAGATGGCCTAAAGCGGGTCCGATCGTTGAAGCTCCAGCTCTTCTGCACTTTGGCTGGGCTCCCACCCATCAGCTCGGTGCCTCCCACCACCTCGTTGCCAGGGGAACAGCGCTGGCGATCGTTGATGGACGTCTGCCTGCTCTTCATGCTCTGACCACGAGGACTGGCCATCCGGACCCGCTCCTTAAAACTCAACTTCTGACTGCAGGGAGGGAGGAAGGAAAAGAGAGGGGGAAGACGGAACAGGATGGAGGGATGAGGAAAGAGGGAGAGAGGAGAGACACACATTCAAAGAAGCAGAGAGAAAGTTTTGAGGGAGCAAGATTGATGGAAGTGATGATGCAGAGACAGATGGATGGGGAGACGGAGAGAGAAAAGGTGAGGGAAATTGGGGAAAGTGATTTAAGGACAGAGTTGATAGACAAAGAGAGAGTGTGGCAGAGGTTGGGGTTGACAGAGAGACACACACAGACACAAGGGGAGAGAGAAAAAGGGATGCTGTCAACACTTATTTCCCCTCAGAGTGAGAAGAGTTCAGAGCGCAGACACAAGGCAGCGTTCTGTCTTTTCCTTCAGCCCAAACATCATCCATCCAACTGACATGCCCAAAAACACCAGAACACAGCCAGACCGCCTGCCAGGCCACCAAAACAAACCCTCACCCAATCCACTGATAATCTGTTCATCTATTCTCTTCTAAACAGTTAATAAGATTTTTGAAGGCGATATGTGAAGCCACGCAGCATTAATACATCATCACCACATTCATTTTGAGACTACCTCAAACAAATGAGACCATTATTAAGAGATGCCTCGATGTGGTGTTTTTCCATCTCTAACATTATTTTCTGTTCTTTTTAGTTCTTTAAGCCGTTCTTCCTGAGCAAAAAGAGTCTTCAGAGTGTGTCATGGCAAATCACTTCCAGCATGTTAATCAATGTTAGTTATTAAATACAAAGAATGAAAGCAACAGGATTTTGGTCCTAATTGTTCACTGTAGTTAAACCATCATCTAATAAATTGATTGTTAAAAAACCCTGAACACACAACATCAGCCACTTTATAAAAATGGGAAAGAAAGATGCATTTATCCACATGATGTTTAGATCTTCGGTAAGTTGCTAAGGTAAATAGACCAGCATGCAATGCAGCAGACCAAGGAGAGAGAGAAAGAAAGAAAGAGAGAGAGAGAGAGAAAGACAGAGAGACAGAGAGAGAGAGAGAGACAGAGACAGAGAGAGAGAGACAGAGAGAGAGAGACAGAGAGAGAGAGAGAGACAGAGAGAGACAGAGAGAGAGAGAG
This sequence comes from Nannoperca obscura, assembly GCA_036024295.1. Classification (NCBI taxonomy): domain Eukaryota; kingdom Metazoa; phylum Chordata; class Actinopteri; order Centrarchiformes; family Percichthyidae; genus Nannoperca; species Nannoperca obscura. The sequence continues at coordinate 64,230 of JAVQJL010096806.1, forward strand.
ACAGAGAGAGAGAGACAGAGAGAGAGAGAGAGAGAGAGAGAGACAGAGAGAGAGAGACAGAGAGAGAGAGAGAGAGAGAGAGAGAGAGAGAGAGAGAGAGAGAGAGAGA
>JAVQJL010096810.1:0-11784 GCA_036024295.1 Nannoperca obscura
TGGGAACGTTGGGTCTTTGTGTGTGTGGAAGTTGGTCTCGACCGGCTCCATGTGATTGAGTGCCCTGAGATAACTTTGTTATGATATGGCGCTATATAAATAAAATTGAATTGAATATACAACATTTCATGACAATCGATCCCACAGTTCTTGAGATATTTCGACAGCCACACCGCTAGCAATGCTAATAACTTAAAAGCTAAACGATGACATGAGGTACTTACAGGTGGAAACGTCAGCAGCTTGGTTGAACCTTTAAAAACGACAGAATGTGACAGAAACGTTATTTAATTGCAATTAAATTGCAATTAACACAATTAAAAGCTCATTAAACCGAGAAGACTTTCATCTCTGATGGTGCACTAAAGATGTCACCTCCTTCCACGGTGGCAGAGTGCGACGCCACCGTCTGGTTGTCTTGAACAATGTGAGCGGACACAGCGACCGGCGAGGAGGTCAGGATGGTCACTGACACGGAGCTTGGGACTCCAGGGCGGAGAACTCGGGGAGCCATCAGCAGGTAGGAGGGCCGGGGGTCGGGGCTGAACAACCAAACCAGCAAGGCAGGTTTACCACACACACACACACACACACACACACACACACACACAGACACACACACGTCTGTGGGTTTATCCAGAAACTACAACACTTTCTGAAAACACAACTTTTAAATTCTGTCAGCAGCACAAACGAAATTCCTTCACCTCCACAGGAGGAAAATAAATATCTCAAAAACTGGACAAATAAAACCAAAACTGTCTGCAGGGTTCACACAGTTTACCTGTGTGTGCTCACCTGCGTGTGTGTGTGTGTTTACCTGTGTGTGTGTGTTTTTACCTGCGTGTGTGAGTGTTAACCTGTGTGCGTGTGTGTGTGTTTACGTTTGTTTACATGTATGTGTTTACCTGTGTGTGTGTCTTTACCTGCACGTGTGTGTGTGTGTGTGTTTACCTGTGTGTGTCTTTACCTGCATGTGTGTGTGTGTGTGTGTGTTTACTTGCATGTTTTTACCTGTGTGTGTGTGTGTGTTTACCTGCATGTGTGTGTGTGTGTTTACCTGTGTGTTTACCTGCATGTGTTTACCTGTGTGTGTGTGTGTGTTTACCTGCATGTGTGTGTTTACCTGCGTGTGTGTGTGTTTACCTGTGTGTGTCTACCTGCGTGTGTGTGTACCTGTGTGTGTGTGTGTGTGTTTACCTGTGTGTGTCTACTTGCATGTGTTTACCTGTGTGTGTGTGTGTTTACCTGCATGTGTGTGTTTACCTGCGTGTGGTGTTCTGGGTGGCGGTGAGAGCGATGAGGCTGAAGAATCTCAACACCTTCAGATGCTCCATTTTATTGAATGAGCGTCACCACGAGGGGCTTCTCTCAGTGCTGGTAACAGGGGATTATACCTGCAGACACTGACCACACCTCCCCTCCTCCTCTTCACACAGTATCACCTGATGAGCTGAACCAGTGTCAGTTCACCTGAATCCCCCCCCCGCAGCCAACACACAGAAGACTGACCTGTAATATTATCTGCGGTGTGTCACAAACAAAGATTTATGATTGGATCAGTCTCACTGTTGCCATGGAGACTTTGAGAGCAGGGACACAAACGTAGTGCAGTAAAAACTACAATAGTAAAATACTCGTGGAGATGGATACGTGGAGAAGAAGTGTAAAGTTGCAAAAAATTCAGATTCAAGAGTTTTATTACCATATGCACAGTAAACAACAATTCTTACTTCACTGATCTTCATGCATCATAACACTATCTATCTCTCTCTCTCTCTCTCTCTCTCTCTATATATATATATATATATAGATATATATATATAGATATATATGCTAAATAAAGAATATATGGAATGTAGCTATTCCTATAAAAAAGAAAACCTAATAATAAATAAGTAGACCTGAGCATTGATCATCAAACAGTACAAATGTTTACTTAAAAGGGTGTTAGGCACAAAAACTTTTATGGGATATTTTACAGAGAAACTCCACGGGGGAAAGAAGTGTAGTACCTCCGCTCCAGCAGGGGGCGCTGCTCTTCTTCTTGTAGCCTTTTAAAGTGAGCCGATGTCTATCGTTGTCTGTGAGGTGATAGGACACAGAACTGCAAGCCAACATGACAACATTAAGACCGTTTACCTGCGATGATTTATTCAAATTCAACAATATGTGAGTGAAGTCCTGTCAGTTTTACTGTATATGTTCCGTTTATCACATGTGTTTATGTTGCAAAATTTGTCCGCACAACCTGTTTTTGGTGTGCAGCAGCGTTCGCAGGCTAACCACTGACCACGGATGCACTGCTGTGCGAAACTCCATTCAAAGAATTAGAAATTTAAATATTCCCATTTTCACTGGTAATTATGGAACTTTTTTAATGACTGACTGAAAGACCTTGTGACTCTTTAGTATCCTCTGAAAACATCGGCACATATTAAATCAGTCGATTAACGGTCGTTTCAGTTAAAAGTGCAATGTGTTTGCCTACTTAAGCTAGCTGGCTAGCGAAGAGTTATGGTGCTTGGTCGGGCACATGCATTTCGTATTTACCGATAAAACCTAATGAAATTAATATATTTAATTTGATGTTCTTAAATACGGAAACCTAAAATGATTCTATTGATTTTGTTGCGTTTGTGTTTTCATAAAACACACAAAAAATTGTCATTGACTAAACATGAACCAGATAATTAAATATTTAATTTAATTTGAAGGATTCCTGATGATTGTCTGTTTTGTTCAACAGCAACCTGGACCCTTTGACAGAAACTGTATCCTTCATTTCAAGATGAATGTCATCTTAAATCTAATGTCCTGTAGCTTAGTGTCATTAAATAAATGCACAAATCTTTCTGTAGGTTAATTTATCTGCTGATGATATACTTGTACTCAACTGCTGTCTGTCAGTAGTTGCTGCAGTTCAACTGTATATTTTGTGTAGTTTTCTTTGACCTTTGACCTCCAGTATGGGATCCCGTTCTACCTGCAGTACCTTGCCCACTGGCCTGAGTACTTCATCGTAGCAGAGGCTCCAGGTGGTGAACTGATGGGCTACAGTAAGTCCGGTTTTTATCATATACTGGTGATGTTTTCATGTTTGTTTATTTAAATGTTTTAATTCATCTTAAAAACCCTGTTGTAGCGCCACCTGGTGGTCACGTGATTGCAAGACGTCTTTCTCATCAACATTTAATGTTTAGTGTCTTTTCATAGAGGACAGGTGTAAATAATAAATACATCTAATGATCTCTAACTTTAATCTTCCATTAATCAGAGTCCTGGTGTTGTCACGGTTACCTGGAGCCATCGTCACTGATTAACACCTGTCATACAAAAACCCTGTAAAAGTATAAATGAGGAAGTCTTTTCTTCATCATCAAGGTGAAAAGTAAAAACAGTGTCGACTGTTTTTCACCACACTTGTGTGTTTTGAGTGCAGTGAGGTCACGTGACCCTCTGACCCGTTGCTTGCTTGCAGTCATGGGGAAGGCGGAGGGATCCGTGGCCCGGGAGGAGTGGCACGGTCACGTCACCGCCCTGTCCGTCGCCCCGGAGTTCAGACGCCTCGGCCTCGCTGCCAAACTCATGGAGATGCTGGAGGAAATCTCCGAGAGGTTTGTACCGGACCGATACATCACCACACGCAGGGAGATGCTTCGAAATTTAAAGTTTATATCTGTAAATACTGTTAAATCTATGGAGGCTGAGAGGTACAGCTGTGTGCCTTTCAACCAGAAGGTCATGGGTTCGAGCCCGGACTGCCCCGATCACCTCCTCACTTGGATGTCGCTTCAGATAAAAGCGTCTGCTAAATGAAATGTTTTATTATTTCTGAAAATACTAGTTCCTGTTGAATTATGAAAATGAAAAAGATCCCTAAAATCTGATTTATTTCCTCTCGATGTTTCACAAACAGGAAAGAAAGTAGCTTCAGTTTGAATGTGTGTTGTGATGTGTGCAGGAAGGGCGGGTTCTTCGTGGATCTGTTCGTGCGAGTGTCCAACCAGGTGGCGGTGAACATGTACAAGCGTCTGGGCTACAGCGTCTACAGGACGGTGATCGAGTATTACTCCGCCAGCAACGGGGAGCCTGACGAGGACGCCTACGGTGAGAGGACGAGGAGGCCGGCGGCTGGACTGACTATAAATCATTCAATCTAAACAAACTCGATTAACTGAGCAAAGCCTCTGTGCTGCATGTGGAACAGTAGAGGGCGCTGTAATCTATTACTTTACATCTCTGTATGTGCCCTGAGATCTATAAGTAAAGCATGTGTTTCCCTGCTGTTGCAGACATGAGGAAAGCTCTGTCCAGAGACACGGAGAAGAAGTCCATCATCCCGCTGCCGCACCCCGTCAGACCCGAGGACATCGAATAACAGCCGGTGGCTCTCTGACGCGCTGCTCTGCTGATCGATTGATGCTCACGATCGGGTGTGAACTTCATTGGTACATAAACTGTCAGAGAGCCACATTAAATGAACATTTGCTTGAGAAACGAGACGACACGCGAGTCTGAGTTGATACATGTCTAATATCACAGCGGCAAACAAAACATGGTCACAATAAAGAGCTCGTCAGCTGGACTCACGGCTTCTGGTAGAAAAGTGGATCAGAGCGAGGAAACATACAAAACATCTCTAATCTGTCTCTCCAGCTGCACTCCTGCTGCCTGTCTCTCCTCCTGTCTCTCCAGCTGCACTCCTGCTGCCTGTCTCTCCAGCTGCACTCCTCTCTGTCTCTTCCTCTTCCTCTCCTTTCTCTGCCTCCTTCTCATCGTCACTCTCGCTGCTGCTGCTGCTGCTGTCGTCTCGGTCGTCGTACGTCTTCTGCTGCTCCGTTTCTCTCGCAGCGTTACTGTCGGACTCTTCCTGCGGCAGGTCTTCGCTCGCGGCTGCAGGTTCTTGGGAGGGCGGCGGCGTCTCTTCATCCGTGGGGTCTTTCTCTGGAGCCTCCTCGTCCACCACCTGCTGCCTCTTCCACATCTTGGCCATGGCCAGCAGCTTGAGGTTGGGCTGGTTGGCAGCGTCCTCGGGGAAGATGTAGTCGTAGTACTCCTCCCAACCTGCGTCCGACTGAAAGCACCAGGAAGGGGTGTGATTAATAACCAGACACTGTTTACAGTGATCCTCATATTTAACTTTTTATTTACTTTAAATTCTATTTATTCCCATCAAACTCATCCAACACTAAGATTATCCTTAGTTAGAATCTAGTTAGGAATTAAACCAAAGTGCAAACACAACCATTGTCTTTGAGATTAATATTTAAATTAGGAAAATAAACAACTATCTAAATGTTCCTTTTGTGTAAAACCTGAAGAGAACTCAGAACCTCTTCAACACCCAGTTAGTGAATTAAAAACAGCAGATTCTAAAAAGCTCAAGTGTGACTAATGAATGAATCCTCAGCACTGTTTCCCTCCACAGGTTTCACACAGGCTAAACCTTTAGTTCTTACCCCGTCCTCGGCCGTCAGCTTCCTCCTCTTCTTCACCTTCTCCGGCAGCAGCTTGCGGACTCGATCCAAGGAGCCGTCGGAGCCGAACTCCTTCTCGAAGTCGCTCCAGGACTCGAGCAGCATCAGCCGCTCCTCCTTCTCCTCGCAGTTCCTCATGCTCTTGTTGGCCTCCTCGTAGATCTGCCGGCACTTCTGCAGCCGGTCGGGGCCGTCGATGGACAGCTCGAACTTGGCGTAGCTGATCCAGACCTGCAGGAAGGAGGAAGAGGAGGACGGTGAGACCTCGCACGTCTCACGGTTGGGGGGGGTACAGCCACAATGCAGTTCTCACCTTGACATGTTGGGTGCGCTGCAGCAGCCTTTTGTAAAGGTTTCTGGTGTTTCCAAACTCCTCCTGCTCGATCTCAAAGTCGATGTAGGACTTCCACAGCACCTGAGGGCAGACGGACATTTCAAGAATCATCAGAAAAACTTCCTCAACTGCACAGGAAGGTTTCAGAGGACAAAGAGTTGATCTGAATGAAACAGAAGCGCAGTGGGGGAACACAAACTCTCCGTATGTGTGGATGAAGAATCAGATCCGAACCTCCGGCATGTCCAGTCGCGGCTGCCCGATGGCGAGCTCGAAGATGCCGCGGGCTCTCTCCGTGTCTCCCAGGATGGTCTCCAGCTCCGAGAACTTGATCCAGGTGGTGCAGTTCTCCGGGCTGAACTCCAGGTATTTCTCGTACAGCTTCCTGCAGCGGTCGAACTCACGCAGCTGCAGCTCCAGCTCGATGTAGCCCTTCAGCAGTTTGTTCTTCGGACATTTTCCGATCGCTGTGCCCTGAGAAGACAAACGTATCTTCTACTGTTGCTTCACTTATTCTGGAAACTCATACCTTCTCCATTTTAACCCAATATCGTTAATACTCTTGTGACATTACTGTTAGTCAAAGTGCTCCTGCCCTCCTGCTTAGATCAAATGAAGGTGAACCCTTCAGTTTGTGGGCAGTATTCGTTTAGCCGACAGCGTCTCTGAGTTGATCTGCTGAGTCTCACCATGACCTTCCTGGCTCCCTGCAGGTTCTTCTGCCGGATCTCAAACTGAGCGTAGAGCAGCCAAATCTTAGCAAACGTGAACTGAAGCGGAAACCACAAGACAAGACCATCAAAACCTGGTGAACAGCAACTGTTCTCATCAACTACAGCAGTTACAGCCTGTTCTAACCCAGAGAGGCTGGAAACAGCAGAGGACAAATGGAAGTGACCTTTTTGTGCGGGATGAGATCCAGACAGGCCTGGTACACCTGCCGCGTCCTCTCAGGATCCTGACCGAAGAACAGAAGGAGGGAACAGCATCAGCAAAGCTCATCGCTCTGTGCTTCTGAATGAGGTCAGGTAATCAGCTATTCCAATCATCTTTACTTCAAAGCACATTTACAAAGTGCTAACATGGAAGAATTAAAACATTTCAGGAGGAAAATTAAATCTAAATATGAAAATACCAACAATAAGAGAATAATACAGAGAAGATATGCTGGAAGTAAACGTGTGCTCGCAGGAGTGAAAAGCTTTTTTAAAGAAAGGAAAGTGATATTTAAGCTGCTTTTACAGAGCGAGTGAACCCACCTTGACCTCCAGCTCTTCGTACAGGGCGTAGTTGATCCACAGGTAGATGTAGCGTTTCCAGTGTCTCTTCTCCTGGATGGGCGGCATGTTGGCGATGGCTCTCTCGTAAACCTCCCTCACGGTGTCCGGGTCGGCGTCGTTCTCCACCAGGCGGAGGTAATCGAACCACGCGTCGTAGTTGTGTGGGTTGGCCTGACAGCGATGGAGAGGACAGGAAGTAACGATTATTTCAACTTAAAGAAAATAATAATAGAATAAAGGCTTTTTTGGCAATGCAAAGTAAACAAGGGGATTTTAATCAATTAAAACACGATAGAAGGACATGAAGTCTAATCACAGCAGGTTTTAATGGCAAAGGAAATACCTTGACTTCCTCCTCATACTGGAACCGTCGTTTGCTGACGATGACGTCCTCGATTCCCCTCCGGTCTCCGAACTTCTTCTCGAACATCGTGTAGTACTTGAAGAGCTCCTGTGCCTGGTGTTTAGGGATTCTGTCCAAAGCGTACTTGTAGATCACCCGAACACGTTCAAACTGTCAAAGGAAAGGACGTGTCATACGGGCGGACAAGGAAATCCACATTTGTAGTAACAGGAAGCTGCTTCTGTCCTACACCGGGCTGCACAAACCTCTTTCTGCGTCTCCTCAAACTTGGCGAAGGCCACAAAGAGGTTTTCGTCCACGTGTTCCTCTCCGAAGAACTCCACCGCCCTCTCGTACACCTTCCTGCTGTGAGCGATGTAGCCATGCTTCTCCTCAAAACGAGCGTACTTGATCCAGTTCTTCACTTCGGGGTGGACCATGACGAGTGGAGTGGAGTTAAGGGGTTTTCACATGACAAACAAACCGCATCTAGAGCAGCTGACAGAATACAGAGACAGCTACGTGTCTCCTGAGACAAACATGGATCCTCAGAACACAACAGAAGGATATATCTCTCATAGATGGTGCGGCCTTTGTCCACTTCCTTGTAGCGCAGCTCGAAGTTGATGTAGGAGTGCCAGGCCTGCTCCTCGGGCTCCCACTCCATCCAGCGCTCAAACGCCTGCCTGCAGCCGGCCACGTTGCCCAGCATCTCCTCCATGTAGGTGTACTTGTACCTTTTACCCAACGACAAGGCACAGGTAAATAAAGCAGGGGGAGATACTTGTTCCCACGTGTGTTGTCCGAGAGAATAACTTCAACTTGGTGCAGAATACAAGTGTTTCTAACACCTTGGGGTAAAAAGACAACTCATTCTTTATATAATTAGCAAAAAAAAAATGAATTCCTCTGATCATCTTTCTCGTGGTGTACGCTTTTGCTGCCGTTAGTATTTATTTCATTGATAATTTATTTTATTGGCTTTTACATCAGTAATTCAAAGTGAGATTTGTATGACAATAAAAATCCTTGTTTATCCATCAGAGGCTTTAATACATCTATTTTTATTTTGTAAGTAGAAACCTGTCTAACACTGGCTCAGGTTAATATTCACACGGTTTCTGATGGTTTTTGTTTGGTCCTTAATGAAACACAGCTAACTTTGCAGTGTGTTGATGTCGTTCGTACCAGAACTGGTTGACTCGTGGGAGGATGGTGATGGCTCTGTCCCAGATGTTGCGGGCGTGGTTCACCTGCCGGCTCTTCATCTCCATCTCGGCATACTTCAGCCACAGAGTGATGTTGCGGTGATCGACGTCCAGCGCTCGCTCGTAAATGGAACGAGCCCTGAAACCAGAGGAATCTGGGATAAGTTGGGTTTTTTCTCCTCCAATATAATATAATTAATTTGTAAATTTGATTTCCTGATAGTTTCTGCAGGAAGAATGCTACGCTAGCTAAAGGCACGATACCTCAGGATCTCCTTCAGGCTTTCCTCCCATTGTGCATATTTTATCCAGTTGCTGATGACAGTGCGATTCTTTCTGATGTTGTCCTCAAACCCCTGAAAGAACAGGTTGACAATAATTTAACACAATGTAAAAAGTGTCTCTCTTCATTAAAGCCGTAACACATGTGTGATCACATAATCTCACACTTGTTGCATTGGACAAGTAATGATGCTAAATGTGTGTAGAAAACTCGACCGTTTGTCATATTTCACACTTGTGCACATTTAAATCAAAACATGTCGTCAGTCAGTGGCGGAAATGAGAGTTAGGCTCTTCACTTGCCTTCCTCTTCTTGAGTTTGTAGTCGTTCAGCTCCTCCTCATCAGTGATCTTCTGTTTTGGTGGTGGTGGGAGAAGTTCGAGCTCCCTCTCTTTGGCTTCCCTCAGCAGCTGCTCAGCGGTGATCTGAACCTCTGCGGGAGCTTTATTCTTCACCTGAAATACAACATGTCAGTCTTTTAAATAGCAGCTCTACAAAAACATGATAGGTGTATTTAATTTCACTGTACAATTGGTTCTACATGTATAGGATTATATGAATGTTTCTGTAGGAGTGGAAGACATTGTACTTATATACACCTACATACAACGGGAGTGTAGAAACAGAATTTAATTCAATGATTTCCATGTACACAGCAACATTTATAATAATGTAAACCAATGGTGTATATACATTTATTATACACCATTACCCACAGAAACTGGGAGGCTAACCGGTTTCCTGAAAACATATTGCATTTTATGACACATTAGGACATGATTTCTGAGGGGCCATGCTTTTGAGTAAAATATACATGTTGTAAACTTTTTCTGTTTGGACGACAAACGCAAGAGCTCATGCAACAGACCTAATCAGAGCTTAGGAGCAAAGATAATGTCATTTCTTTGCAATATACTGTTTAATTTAAGATGCTACTTTGTTTAGTAGGTGTCATACATCCATGTGGGCTTGGCACTTGTATGTGCATGAAACTAATTATTACTCCTCATAATACTACTACAGCATGCAGCCAACTCAGCTTAATGTATTTGAGGTGTTTAGGAAGTATTGTAAGAATGTTTACCTGCCAGTATTTCACCCATAGATAAAAGTAACTAGCGCAGGAAAGTATAAAAATAAAACATAGCAAAGCGCAGAATGGTAGAGAATATAACCGGTATGCTAGCTTAGACAGGAAAGTTGTTCAAACTCCTGTGGTTTCCGTCAGACTCACGTTACCGCTCTAAAATAATAATTTAATGCAGTATCCCATTCGAAATTACAAATGTATAAGATCTGAACTTGATTAACAGCAAACATTAGATAAATATAGATATCTGTCGCCAACTCGAGAAGTTTGCTCCATTCACTTTAGCGCTAGCTGTTAGCATTAGCTTAGCCGAAGTCAGCTCATGGCTCTTAGATTTGATTTGTGGTTTCTTACCTTTGCCACCTTCGGTATCCGCTGTTTTCCTGCCGCGGTTGAAGCCATGTTTCCTGGTGGGTTTGTCCAAAAGATACCAAACTTACTAAATATGTTCCGACAACAACAACAAAGCAACTACAACATGTAGCGAAACGTTTTGTCCGCATCCACCGCGAGCCACCATGACAGTACCCAGCATGCCTTGCACGTTTCCGATTAACACGTGATGCGGCGTTCTGTTACTATGGTTACGGAGTTTGCGTTAGCTACCTAACTAGCTAGCTAAGATTGCGAGGAAAGGTTTTTAATGGAGCTGCTTATAATTTTATTTGTAATTTCGCCCACACGCAACAGAAGGCTCGTCAATAAGACCAACGTTGTTGTTTATTAGAGTTTATTATAAAACTCTGTGACAGGCAGGTAACAGTTCTTTGCTGGCTAACATTTAGACGCTGTCGCGGTTTTTATGTTATAACTAGGTCGTCGATGTTGTTTTTGTTGTTGTTGCTCCTGTTGTTGGTATTGTTGTGGTTGAAATAATATATTAAATATATTAAAAACAGTTAAATTGAAGAAGATGAGGACCATAACTTCAGCCAGCGGCCAGGTGGAGACGGTGGCCGTCAGGAGAAGTGAATCGGCGGATGCTCAGGGGATCGACAGCCTCCTCAGCCCCTCAGCCCTGGAGGTGTTTGGACGGGTCAATGTAATTCATCTTCTGTAGGTCAACACACAACCTTTTCTTCTTCAGAGTCTTAGAGCACATTAAGATATATACAAGCTTTCTGTGAAGAGTAAACACCTGTCAGACATTATACAGATAGTCATCATTTTATCCTGTCACTTATTGATGTCGTCTATAAAATGTCACAACACTGAGCAATGCCAGATTATTTATTAGTTAATGTCAACTCACTTGTTACTCAACTCTAACCCCATAGTTAACAGTTGTTAAAATTAATGTTGCACAATACTGATACATAGCTTATCATTCATTCATTCATTCATACTGTACATATCAAAGTTATCCATTCACCCTCCATATTGGCTTATTAGTCATTCTGTGTTTACTTTCTGGTCTCATTCATTCATATTTATATATCTTCCATATATGCACTTTTCTACTGTTTGCACTCTCTGGTTAGATGCTAATCACTTTTTGGTATACAGGTTCTCACTCTGTGTGAATGTAATTGAACTGAATCTAATTACTTATTTTATATAAATGTAACAATGATGGTAAAAACATATTCAGACAAAATTATGCAAACATGGGTGGATAGCAGAGAGGTGGATTATTCATGCTAGAAGAGTAGTATGAATGTTCGTCCTGGGCGGGGGGGGGGGGGGGGGGGGGGGGGGGGGGGGGGGGGGGGGGGGGGGGGGGGGGGGGGGGGGGGGGGGGGGGGGGGGGGGGGGGGGGGGGGGGG
>JAVQJL010096815.1:0-27634 GCA_036024295.1 Nannoperca obscura
ACCAGGGGGGGGGGGCGGGGGGGCGGGGCCCGGGCGCGCCCCCGCGCGGGGCCCCGCCCGCCCCCCCCGCCCCCCCCCCGCCCCGCCCCCCCCCCGCCCCCCCCCCGCCCCCCCCCCCCCCCCCCCCCCCAGCCGTAGAGAAATGGTTGCTTTTAATGATTTGACTCCCCAGATCTGTTTGTTGTGCTTTAATTTCTTCTTGTTTTATTGTATCTTTTAATAAATAGGTCTCCAAAAAGCACATTCTTCTTGCTCTTGTTACAAAGATCCATGTATACTGGATTAAAAAAAAACATTAAAAAACACTTTCATGTGTCACCTGATTTGTGGTCTCTGGTTTGATCTGCTCAGAGGACCAACTGAATGAATGAAATACCTAAAATATTTGAGTTTTGTATGGGTTTCCATTAGCAATATAACATGGGTTTCTTGGCTGTGGTTGGTCGATAGCATATTTCCAGTTACAGGGGCAAAAAATATAACCTTATTAAACCTAGTGTCAAATCCCTTCCAAATGATCTATAAAATTACCATAACCAGAATCCAAAACTACACTTGTAAAAGTCTTATTGCTGCTGCTGCTGAGGTGTATGTTTGTCACTCTTCACATGCCACAGAAGTGTGTGTATTTCTCTGTGTGTGTCCCTGCTGATCCGAAGCATCAACAACTCTCAGTGTGTGTTTTCTCATCCGCCTCAGCTAGTTGTGCTGAGGCACAGTTTTTGCCATTCTAATGAATGTAGTTAAACTGGTTAGGTGCTGGGTCCAGGATGCTTTCTCTGAGGCTTGCTGTGCCTGAATCTAATGTGTAGACAGATGATGTATTGGAACCATCACATCAAGGAGTTGTTCATATGAGCCTGGGTTGCCTGGCTTCACGTTGCATACTGTCTGCGTGTGGTGGTGGGGGTGGAGGAGGGCTGGGGCTGACGGGTGGGCTTGGACAAGGTTGTATTTTCTTTGGGGAATTGCATGTTTCAGCAGTATGGATATTGCAGGCTGTGGCAGAAGGAATAAACAGACTTTCTCTGTCTTTCTCCTCTCCCCCCTTTTCTTCAGGGATGGGCCTGTTCACAGAGGCGGTTCTGTGACTGATGTTTGTCTGTGTTATGCGTCTATTTATTTGTTTGGCAAACAAATGCATTATTAACAAGCCACTGCCACATGTTATCCTCTCAGTGTATTCTCCGTTTGCATCAGTGTCTTTCTATTCAAGTGCAAATTAGCTAGGTCACTGCAGAACCTTAACTATAATACCTAAGCCTACGGTGAAATGAATAAATATGACCTATGTATGTAATCTGGCTCGTAATTGATAATAAAAATATTTGAGGAAGAAATACTCCAATATGCAAAAGTGCTTAAGTCTATCTTACTCCCCAGTAGAAGAGGGCACAGGTGTGTCTTATGCCAGTTATGTCTCCATGCTTTGCCTGTAAAATTAGCAGGGCTCATTTAGAAAGAAACCTATGGAAAGAGGTTGTAAAAATGATATAAAGAGGTCTGGACCATTAAAAATGGCGATAAATCCTGACATTCAGCCTGCATTTCCTTTTAACTTGCAGCCGCATTAGATATTAGATTGAGTGGGCCCCTAAGCGTCATCTCAGACCCAAAAGGAACTGCCTGTAGGTTTGCCTGGGAACAGCTTGAATAAAAATAATGCTGTGAAAGGCTTATTCACACTCACAATCACACATAAGGCAATTTCAGCCATAACAAGGACTAGGACTGGGAGAAAATGAGTCTATGGCAAAAGACACCTTTTCTGAGGTTTTTTTCCCTCTCATGCATACCAATGTATTTAGCTCATCTGCAATCAAAAGGAAAGGTTGAAAATCTTGTTAGGGTCTCTACCCTTTGGCAGTGTGTGTCTTGCAAATTATACAATGTATGTCCCCACACTGACTTCCAATGGCAGTAAATAGAAGAAAGAGGTATAGAAATTCAGGAAACATCCAAACAGAAATATTGCATTCAACTTGGCTTCATTAGTCAAACTGACCAGCCGGTGAAATGCACATTTAGAGATAATTAGATGATCATTTTTAGTTGATATGTGCACACTACACACCTCAATTTCTCATTATATTGCTTTCTATGGCTCCGAGAGGAAGTGCTCAACTCCTCTGCTCTTAAACTTATGGGTTGGGTTTCAAGTTGGGTCAGGAAACTGCTTCTTAAGACTCTCGAAGTTCTGCAACCGTATCAACGTGTTTTCTTGACCTCTGGGTCTCTGAACGGAAAAGTAAATGTTGGGTCTGAAGAAAACAGCTTTTCACTGTTGCAGAAAAGAAGTTGAGTTCAAATTTATCTTCAGTATATGTGATGTAAGATTGAACCCTTTAAACAAGTGCGGAGATATTTCAAGGTGAAAGTGCCAATTTATTTACAAATTAAAATCTAACTAGAATCTGTAATCGTGTCACTTTAGGTATATTTAGCCTGGAATCTGAGACTAAATAACATTTTTGACATGTGATGGGAAATAAAATCATTTGTGTGAAGCTAAATTAACAATGTACATAGCAAATGAGCTATGACAGAAATGGTGCGTCATGCAATGGGTGGATGAAGAGCAGAAATTCTCTTCACACGTATACTGGTTTGTGCCACAAAAAGCAAGATTATGAATAACTATTTCAACAGCAAGCAAGAGATTACATTTCCCAGGTTACCTTTCCAATAAAGGACTTTTTCATTCACTTGAACTAAAGAAATGAATAAATGGTAGTGATGTTTTAAATGCAAGGAGGACGGTGGCATTCATCTTGTTTGCACAAACGATAAATTCATTTTTCTTGTAAATGTGTTAAAAATATATATTTGGCAAGATCACACTTCACCTGCCAACTATAGTCCTTGTTAAAGCTGAACAAATCGCCCTCTGAAGATATGCAAAGGCAACGTAATTAAATGTTAAGATGTTTAGACACTACAAGAGGAGCTGAAATGAATGTGAAAGTGGTCTTGATCTTCAGAGAGCAGCTTTCAAATCAGCACCAGACAACTTTAATTCTTATTGCTAAAATTGTTTTAATGTGCTTTTTCTACAGCGGACTGAAGATATGTTTAGATGTTCAAGGCTGAATGAGCAGGAATTACACTCTGTGATACGTGTTTGTGTGTGCGCATGCATGTGCGTAATGGTTATAAGTGTTAATGCGTATGCACTGTGTGGGTGTTTACACACTAAAACAACCATATTAAGGAATAACTGACATTCTCTATGAGAGTCTGGAACCAAAGATGACATCAGTGGGATGAGTCTATTACATAATTTATATTCCAATGCATAGAGCACTGCTGCACTTTCCCACTGCGAGGGCCCCACAGTGCAGCCAGACTATGATCTCACTGCATGTGCTGTGTCCTTGAGTCATACATATTAAAGGACCAATCCTCAAAGGGTGTGTATCATGAGGACACCATCTAAAAAAGAGACCAAGAAGAAAGAACAAATAATGCTCTAGAAAGCAAAAAAACAAACAAAAAAGGCCATATGAGTTTGGAGCTTTTTAATGGCATCTACAAGTTTTGCAATTATCTGCATGTGGCCCGCAAAGGACAGTAAAATACCATCTGTGCTTCCATAAAAGATAGACCCCATATTTGAAGACTTATGTTACTTTTGGGTAGACAAAAAATTTTATGTTTATGCCCCATCATATATATTTACTGCTGCAAACAAAAAATACCAGTCAGGCTGAGTAACCTGGAAGCATTATTCTATCTTTTATACAACAATTTCGATAAAATAGGCCTATCAAGGTGCAAAAATAGTCTGTAGGCGAAACAGAAAGATTTCAACAAATATCTCTCATCTTAAATAATCCCATCTATGGACGTTATATTCTTTACATGATAGAACACATTATGTCAGACTTAGTCGATGGTATGCAGTAACCAAAAAGTGTTTTTGTTTCCATTCTCATCTGCTCTGTGCACTGAGTGCATGTTTGATGGCTATCTTAATTATCTAAGGGGATCATTTGGAAACAGACTTTTCATTCCAGTATGGGCACAATTAGTACTTTATAGGCCAATTTAATGCGCTATCCAAATCACTCTGATTTGCTGGCAGTTTCAGCTGCTTTGTGCAGTCCTATTGCTGGCATCAGCAGACTATCAGCAGGTCTTTCTCTTTGTTCTCAGATGTTGTTTTATTTTATACACAAGATGAAGGTGTATAAGTATTTCTTTTTTTCTCTCTCGCTTCAAAAAGCCATGTAGAAGAAGCAAGCCATCAAATTCAAGTTTCCAGATGCTCACGTGTGATTTTTTAAAATATAAATGCAAATGTTTTCCAGGACCAACATCTGTTGGATTTCATTCTTAACCCAGATGAACAAACAACTATTTTTATGTTTTCCTATGTTTGTGTTTGACACAGCACAGTAGTTGAATGTGTTTCAACAAGCTAGGGATTATCATAAAGTGTTGCAATAAGGCTCTTAACGCTTCTGGCAGATTTTCTAATTACTCATAAACGAAGTATTTTTTTGGCAGTGTCATTCTAGCTTTGTTTTAAATGGACATTTTCTCTACAGAATGACTTTCTGTTTGGGTTTCATAACATTCAACCAATCAGACTAGTCACTCAAGAACCTTGTTGATTTAAAACAAAAGTGTGAAAAAGTTTTTTTGAAGCTTTACAACCTAACTTCTTTAGCTGTTTTATGCTTAATTGAGAAGAGCAAATCGTTTTCAAACCCAACTTCACAATTTCTGCAGTGTCGTCTCTTCTCTTCACACAAAGTAAATACGAAGCTATGCTTTGTATTCACAAGTGACTATTCTTTAGTGTTTTCTTTCCAAATCTCCTCCTTCAGATGTGCCTGTTTGAAAAAGGACATTTGCATGCACACCAAAGCCCAGCTTCCATACAGGAAAGTTAAAGGTGCATCTCCACCGTGTGTCCCCAAAGTTAACACAGCAGTGATAGAAATTCAACAGTGCTCGCTCCCCATAGCACTAAAAAGGTCAGCGGAAAATGACTTTTTCAAAACTAAACCAAAGCATGAGTTAACAGTCTTCCCTACAATAGACTCACGTCAGGGAGATCAGTTACGCTATCAAGTCACCTGCAGAACTGAAGACACCTTAACAGCAACTCACAACTTCTGTAATAGTTCAGAACAGTAGGGACACCTTTCTGGTACTGAGTGTCAGCAGTGCTTCTGCTTTCCCTCAGTCCACATCTCAATTGCCCCAAACTCATCTGCGGCAGGCACAGATTTAACAAGGGAAATCAATAAGGTACAAAGCCTTTCACCTGCATTCACCTCATCACTGTGAATCATAAGACCAGCAATACCTAATACCCTTCACATTTGGCATATGTTTCCCACAGAACTTTTTTTTTGTCTTTTAAGACACGTAGCCTATATAAATATATAAAAATTGTTTTGTTGAATATATTACTGTTGGTAAAATGTTCTATAACAACATGTTTCTCTTCAACTATCTGCTGTAATGTCTGATTTCAAAATAATTTGAAGATTCTTGCACAAGTCACTTCTTTGCTTTGATTCAGATTCAGACCTGGTCTTGAATTTAGTTTGGGAGGGTGGGATTCTGTGTGACGGTGACTGCAAGTGTGTGTGTGTGTGTGTGTGTGTGTGTGTGTGTGTGTGTGTGTGAGTGTGTGTGAGAGAGAGAGAGAGAGAGAGAGAGAGAGAGAGGAGGGAGTGAGAGAAGGTGAGTGTGTGTGTGTGTGTGTGTGTGTGTGTATGGGGGCGGTTATTCAAAAACGTTGATTTTTAAACAAGATGGCATCCAATTAGACGATAAAAAAACATACACCACAGGGCGGGGAAACTTTGCGCTTGTCGAACTACGAAATGTACGTTTATTCAATTCGGGGTTCGTCTATGCTCCGTGAGAGAAAGCGTTTCTCTGTAGTTTCTGCCCGTCGTGCGCTGCGTAAAGGCGCTCTAACGTATAGTCAGGTTGTGTTGATGCTCAGCATTTCCGTCCCAGCAATGATATCACCAATAAGCCACAACAAGAAAGACGATTTAATCATGCTTAAGTTGATTTCTTTTTTTTTTTTTAGGCGTAGTTATATTTATATCTTAACGCGTAACACGTGCTGCTGGGAGTCCAACAGTACAGCCCATTTCAGCACCTCGGACAGCGACTAACGCCTGCCTGTGCTGCCTGTGTCCTCTTGAGGCCTTCGGTCACTGTCACTTCTAATAAACAAACTTTTTTTTTCTTCACCTTGTTCCCTTTAAATGCAAAGTCATGTGAATAAAAAGTGATAGATGCGCTTAGCCTATACAATACAATATCTTTTATTAAGCGGGACATATAGGGATTATTCTATTATTTCCACAATGTACATTTGGTGAGCAACGTCACTGAACATTAAATCAGTCAAAGCTACGCAGATTCCGAAATGTAGAACACACAATAATGTGAATATGTACTTTATAAATTATATAATAATTTTTTTAATAAAAGGGCTTTAAGTCGTCTCCGGTGGCTGAAATATGTCGCCTTTTTTTCTCTTTTAATAAACTCGTCCGCGGCCTACATTTGGCTTATTTTCATTATGTTCAGCATCCAAACGCAACACCATTGACAGCACAAAACATAAAGTAAAAACTTCCACTCGTGCAAAAAAATGCCTTGTGCATGAAAGCACTTCTTCTCTGGTTGTCCATAATTCCATAAACTTCACTTGGACGAAAACCATATTCTTTAAGGCTATACAAACATAAAATAGAGCATAACACACTCGGCCTGTCCAGGGCATCAGTTCTTCCACTCATCTTCTTCTCCCGTGTTCGTCTTGCCCAGGTACACCCGTTTGTCTTTTTGGCAAAGTTTGTTTTCCAAGCAAGAAAAAATCCACATACCCGACAAGCACACGCCACTGGCCGATCAATACGTTGAATCATCCAGATTGCGTTAAAGTTGACTGATGGATTTGAATATATGAAACTCCAAGGAAACGTTCATATTTGACTAGATAGTGGACGAGTGTAGGTATACAGATATTCGTCGGCTTCCTTGGCTGACAGTTATTAAAGTTAAAAATAAATGGCATGTTTTTTTTGTTGTTTATTTATTTATTTTTTTTGTTCCTCGACCTAAGCAGAGTCCCCTGCGACGTGGATCATCGCAGATTAGATTATAGAGGAAAGACTAGAAAGCCTGAGAAGGTTGAGTATTTCCATCCGCCCATTAAGGTTCCCCGTTCCAGCTTCAGATAGACCCGGTCCTCCCGTTCAACCATCAGCAGTACTCCGTTGCTGGCCGCCTCTCTCGTAACATCCTGGTCACCGGCGAATGCTGATATAACCGGATAATCGTTCTGCATCAGGTTCACCTGCAGGAGAGGGCAGACACGGGCTTGAAGTTTAGTCTCGTGTTCAGTTGTGTCGGTGTACTGAAACGCCACATGTTAAATGCTGAATGCAGACCAACTGTTTCACAATTGCTCACCTGTATGGTCTGCCTGTTGTACACCTTCACCACGTGAAAGCTGAAACTGTATATCCCCCTCCTTGGAGCCTGGAAAACGCTTGCTTTGAGATCGAAGTGGTTGCCGATGTTCACTAAAACCTGTGACCAAGAAGGGCGCACAATAAGACAACGCTTTATTTCATTTCACCCCCCCCCTCCCCCCATCTGCATGCTTCACTAAACATAACAGCTGGTTTTGTAGTAATGTATTATTTGTCGCTGACACGCACAGTGAGTACAGAGAGCCTTATCAGTCATACTCTGGTTCTGCTATGCCAAATGTTTTGGCTGCACTTCAGTCGCAGTTTGGGATGGTTCCCAGTTGAATGCGTATAACAGGCCGCTGTCCAAAGACCTCAGCCGTGAAAACTTATTGGAACATCCGACCAAAAGCAAAACAATGCACATGTCAATCCGGCCGAGGCCTAAGACGCATAATGTGATAAATGATCATGCATGGATGATCATTCGTTTTGAATGCGCATCTCTAAATCGCGCCAATTATACGCAGGATTAGATGAACCATTTCCAAGAGCATTGTGTCATTCAGGTTAGAGATAGTCAGGGCTCAGATCACACAGAGCGTGAGTAGTGAAAGGAGATCACTAAAACATGACCCTAAACAAGTTCTCGCCCACAGCAGATGGATGGGATGTATGGTGTAGAGAGGGGGGGCAGTAATGGAGCTAAGATGTTGGCCCACATCTGATAAGTATTCGACTTCTGTTGGACTGTGTAAGTGCTAAATTCAGTGGATATCTGACCTGGTCAAAATAGATGGTCATAGACGTGTTGCTCATCTCTGACGGCTCGTGGTTGGTTCCACGCACGGCGGAAAAAGCCACCTTTGCCCCAGCGGAGCGGACTGATATGCCAAGCGAGGAGGTGACCGCTCCGTCCGAAGAAGGGTTCGAGTCGCACACCACGAGACACTTCCCTTCGAGTACGATGGGCTCCGTGTCGTTCTGGCCGAGGCAGTAAGCCACCCCGCATCCCAAGAGGAGGGTCAGAGCCATCATGGCACAGGGTCCCGGGCAGCGCGCGGGCACCATGGTCGGATCGCTGATCCTGTGCACACTGATACAACCCGGCAGCCCCTTGGAGGTTTGTTAGTACTCGATCACCTGGTCCAGACTTACTCCTCTCTCTCTCTCTCTCTCTCTCTTCCTCTATCTGTGATGCTCCCTCGCTCTCTCAAACACGCTCTGACACACAAGACGCACTGAGACTCTCTCCGGCTGCGACTCCCCTCCCTCCTGTGCGTGTTAGTTGATTTTGGGAGAGTATTCAGACAACTGTTGTTGTAAATCCTGATAATTTCAGAGACAAAATGAGAGTTTTTAGGTCAGACAGCAGTAGGAAAGGGATTCGATTTAGTTTAGTCAATAAACTTGAGTATTTTCTCTGTGCGTAAAATGACTATCGTGCGTAAAATAAAAAGCAGTCGCTGCCAGTAAAAATACCAAAATCTAAAATTCGCGTTGACATTAATACACATTTTCCATTCGTCCGTTTTTGATCAAACCAACTATTTGTGCTACTGCAGAGTGTTTTCTATAAACCCTCCGCAGCACTTTATAACAAATTATAATGTCCATTGGAAACGATGTTGCAGTTATCTTTCTCTCGTTCTAATTGATAACTGCAGTAAAGCACGCACTTTGCAAGCATTTCGTTTGAGGAGAGGTAAATCACGACCTACCTGTGTACTCCATCCCGCTGGTATGCTCTCTCTGTCTCTCGCAGACGGTAAACTGAGCGCTCAGATCGCTGGTGCTAAAAAAGCAAGAGTCTCTGGGCTCCCTTTCGAGGGACAACTCACGCCCATTCTTTGTGTGTAGCCATTGCAACAAGACTCCTCAGAAGTATCCAGCAATTTAAGAGTACAAAGCGTGGACTAATGGGTTTGTTTACATACTAATCAGTTCAATGTTGTGAGTTCAGGGGCCCCTAAGGACGACAGAGACCACTTGCTCTCAGTGTCTGTAATTTATATGCTGTGGGTTTCTCACGTCTCTCTCTGATTAATCCGAAATGACGGGGGCTGCAGCGGATAACCTTGCTGTTGCATAGTATATTCAGCATGCATGTATATGTTACTAATTTAAGACTTAAACTAGCATTTTCTTTAGCTCAATAAAGATACTCGTGCGCCATCCAGTGGCGGGTTTTTACTTCTGCAGAATGTGCTGAAATCAGAAGCCAAAAGGTGATTAAAATAACAAATTAGCAGTGGTATCTGGCTTGCATCTTTTATTAATGGGTGTGTACTGGAATACCAGAAAAATATTTCAAATGCACATCACACTTAACAAACAGCCCATAAGCAACTTGAAAGCATGTGGCATTTCATGCCCACTTCAGAGAGAATGACCTGCACCTCTCTGTACCACCCTTAGCCTTTCTTTTCAATTCCTGACATGTCATCATCCTTTGAAGAGCCGTGTAGAGGGTCCCTATCAGTGCCCCATGCCTCTGAAGAGTCTGAAAGTAGGCTTCACAAGTGGTGAACTCTCACGTTAGACCTTTAATGAGCTGTCATTTTCCTACTTAAAGATATGCTAACTGGCTACATTATGCATGGGGCTCACATTAACCATGGAAGGGACCCGTATAGACTGTCTTCCACTTCACCAGCTCACGTAAATAGTGGGAGGAAAAGTCTGCACTTCTTTCAACATAATTCATCAAAACTGTTATCTGTATTTGGAATGCATGCAAGCAAAAAGTAGGAAATAACAAAAAACTAATATTTTCCTTAAAGGTGCAACTATGACTAATCAAAGCCAATACAGAATGTGTGGCTCAAATGTCCACCAGCTGCCTCCATAAATGCAACGTCCTTGTATAATGATCCACGACTCAAAGACATTACTTTAGACTTAATCATGGTGATCCTTCCCCCTTTCTCACCCCCATTTGACAAACATTGCACTGTCAGAGCTGACTGACAAACCATGCAGAAGAGTAACATCAGGTATCCAAGAGCCACAACTGACCCCAGGCCTGCAGAAGGACACACAGCTACAGAAAACATCAAATGTCAAGTACGAGGGACATGCAAGAGAAAGGGATGTGGCCTACATGACATTACCATACCAGGGGCTGCTGTTGCCCTAAAAGGGACTTTACTTCCATCAGGCAAGCCGATCGGCTAGACTGACAACAGTGTTATGGTTATTTTCCCTGACAGCTAGCAGAGCCTACTGGCTTCCAGGAACGGGGAGGTCGATTATGTGATGGGACTTAAAGCGAGCCATCTGCTTTTGCAAAGAAGGACTTAGCATCAGTCTGGTTGGTTTTGTGTTTTTCTGTACAAATCCCACATTTATATTAGCATGATGAATTGATTTTTCTTACTGTAGGAATCTTTTTCTTGTGATCTCACTGTCACCAAGAAGTGAGCCCAAATACCTTTTAAAGTTTGTCCTGTACTTTCTGTTCTGTTCTGTCACATATATTACGCATACAACCTAATAAAAAGAAAAGGAGGTCCACCCTGTGTGCTCACACCACCATATGCTTCTAAAATAACTACTTTAAA
This sequence comes from Nannoperca obscura, assembly GCA_036024295.1. NCBI lineage: Eukaryota > Metazoa > Chordata > Actinopteri > Centrarchiformes > Percichthyidae > Nannoperca > Nannoperca obscura. Next base: position 11,021 of record JAVQJL010096815.1, read on the forward strand.
ATAAATATCTGTGTCCATCTGCCTGCCTGTCCATCTGTTTGTGTGCAACTATAAATTAGTGTGTATCTTCATGTGTAAAATGAGGTCAGACTCTCAAATAAGTTCATTTGAGAGCTCTCTCTCTCTCTCTCTGTCTCTCTGAATGCAGCCCTGAAAGAAACCTCTGAGTGGAAGGGAGGGCGATTGTGTTATGGCTATCGTGTCTGACATCAGTAAGATGTGACCTCTATCTTAACATGTGTAAGGAGACAAATAACATCAATCTTGCCTGTTCCTCCCCCTGCTAGTGCTGGACTAACACCCTGACGAGGAGTTATATTGCTAACCCAGAGAAAGGTTATGACTAGAGCTTACAGTAACTGGTACTTTGTTTGTGTGTGTGTGTGTGTGTGTGTGTGTGTGTGTGTGTGTGTCTACATTAAATGTGTGCTTCCATTTAATGTAGCCTAGTTGTAAAGGGGCACTCCATTAAAAATGGACATTGAGATTCATTTATTGGTGTTGGTTAGCGGCTTCTGTGGCTCTGGAGAAGTTTTGTCAAGTCTGAAAAAAATTACCTTGCTGATGCCATCAGAGTTATCTCATATTGGGCGTTGAGCCTATAGCAGAAAGCCTGCATTACAAACTGGAGTTTTAAAGCTGTGGGTTTTTACAAGGCAGGGAGGATATCATGTACAAATCACGTTGCATCATGTAAAATGTGTGATGCAGAGCTTTGGGAGATTGACACATAGGCCTACTAGAAATTGAAATTCAGGGTATCTCAGTCTCTTCTGCTTCGATTTTGACCATTTAGTTTTTACTCTGTCTCATGAGTCTTCCACTTTGCAGTAAGTGCAATACACTAGTTAACTTAAACTCAACGCTTTTCAAACCAACTCTGCAGGAGAAAAAAAGAAAATAAAGTATATTCAAGATTCAAATAAAGCTTTTATTTTGAAGCAAATATCGCCACTTCCTACCGGAAGATTTGTTTCTGCACGTGGAAGAAAGATGACCGGACATCACCATGGCGACTGGACGCAGACTACTTAGAAATCTAACTGGGTTATTTTTTAACATGTGGGATAGGCTATTTGTTTAGTTAATTTGTTAAGCTATGGGGTTTTCTATAGTGACGGTTAACCATTTTGTATCTTAACGTTATACTCCGCGGCCTGTAAGCTAACAGGCTGTCAAACAAACGTGGCTCATAACGTTACGTGGCCTCAACTTCCTGGCAAACATAAATTATCTCGTATCCGTCTCATAGGGGTCAAGACAAATGGCAGCACCAAAAGCAGTTACTTCCAGAGTGCGGGAAGTGAGGACGCCCAAAAGAGCTGACAAATCATCTCCAGCGTCCACCCAGAACTTTATGGAAAGGTAATCTATCAGAACATGTCCATATTTCCACCTGCGTGGCATTCAACACTTTCAGCCAGGCAGTGTTCAGAAACTGTGGCAACAAGTCAAGGCTTTATTGCCCAGTAAGTAAATGGATTTATAGTCCATGTTTGCAGCAAAAAAACAAAAAAACAAAACAAAATACACACAATAAAAGCAGCGCAAAAATCAATACAGGTGGATTACACTTCACTACATGTTCCAATTAAGCAATCTGATTTGTTCCCCATTGAATGTAAGCATTACATACAGCAAAGAAACACCAGGCCAAACAGTAGCAAGTCATCATACAGTTGTTTTCCTCACTATATACCTAACTGTCTATTTCACAAAGTGCCTTTGCCTGTTATTTCTTATGCGATTAGCCAAACAAGGGTGTAATGTCATCAAAGCAGATAGATTTCACCATGCACCCTGAAAGTACATTTTTCTATTTTATTTTGTAGAAACTGTGTCTCAGGACACAAATAATTACAAGTGATTGTAGTTTAGATTTCCCTTAGCCAAAGGTGAAGTGTTCAGATTGCTTGTTCTGTCCGCCCATCACTCTAAAACCAAGAGATAATCAATTTACAATAAGATACCAATGACATTTGAGATGCTGAAACCAGACAATGTTTGGTATTTTTAGCCGTGCAAGTGGCATGGCTCTAGGGATGGCAATGTTGGTGTTTCAGTGGTCCAGACAAAAAACAACAACACAACAACTATTGGATGGGTTATTACTTTGTACATGCTTTCACGATCCCCACAGGATGAATTTGAATATCTTTTGTGCTTCTCTAACTTTACATCTAGCACAGCAAGGAAGTTGACATTTTTGGCCTTTAGTTAAGTGGCTTGATAAATATTGGATAGATTGCCATAAAACTTTCTACAGCCGTTCATGGCCCTGAGAGGATGAATCCTACTTACCTTTGTGATTCCCTTACTTTTTCTCTAGCACAACCGTGAGGTTGACATTTGTCGTTTTTAGTGAAATGTCCTGATTTTTTTTTTTTACAGAGATTCATCTTCCCCTCAGGATGACTTGTAACAACACTGGTGATCCCTTAACTTTTCATCAGTTCAAAATGTCGATTTGTTCACTTTGGTTTATGACATTCCTGTCAGTCTCAACTGTATTTTGTGTTAAGTGCTAATCAGCAAATGTTTCCATGCTAACATGCTAAACTACGAAGGTGAATATGGTAAAGATTGTACCTACTTACCAACAGCATAATAGCATTGTTATCATAAGCATGTAAACATGCTGAGGTTTGCGTAGCTCGAAGCACCTTCTGTGCCCAATTATGGTCTCACAGAGCTGCCAGCATTGTTGGCGACTCTTAGTGTACTCCTGGCAATGTTGTGGAAATATTGTAAGTTCAACTTTTGACAGACACATTCCTAGTCATCTACTTTTTCCAAACTCTTAGAAATGCCAGTAATATCTTAAATCAGAACCTGTGCATGTTGACAGCTCCAAATGTCAGTGAGAGGCTAACTATCGGAGTGTTTGAACTTTAAAGCTAAAATATGTAATATGCCCTATGTTAAAACTGCACCAAAGATGATTTATTCATTTAGTGTCACGTTTTAGAAGTTGTTTGGTTGTTGGTATGCAGTGGAATGTCAGGGATTGACCAGACAGGTAATGTGAACATGTCATGAATATATCACTGACTGAAGTGATTTCATTAGACCACATTAGCATCATTAACCAGATCAAGTGCAACTCGACAAGCCTCATCAATAATTGTAAAAAAAACATGAAAAGTGTCTCGTATCAAGAATAATGTGCTGTTTTTGTGTTTTAGGACACTAAACTCTAATTAATGATGATGAAAACAAAAACATACAGTTTACATCGTTTGGCTTTAATATCGATACTTATATTTACACAACAAAGATTTTTTGTGACTTGAGATTTCACATGGATGAGTGATTCTCTCTGCTTGCTTGTTCCGTTTGGATCAAACTCACAGTTTGATTTTACCACTTCATGCAGCTTGAGGAAGGTCTTTTTCCAACAACACAATGTTATCTGAGCAAATGTGGTGGATCTACTGGGTGTTGATTAAGAGGGATGTAACACACTCTTCTGTTTTGTGATTTATGCTGATAAGATTGAATGAATATGTGAAGTTTTACAAAAGTGAAGACTTACAAAACAGTGAGTCCTGAAGTTAATAATGCATTTCTTTTATACCAAATCTACTAATTGGAACATCGACTCAGGTCATTTCCTTTTGTATTTCAAGTGTATGATAAGATTGCCAAGTAGCCTGTCGAGAGCCCATTTGTCTCATACACTGCTGATCAACAGGTGGCATGGAAACACTAGTGTCACTCCCTTGTAGTGATGTCTAATTACCTTTTCCGTAGACTGCCATCTGAGATCCTGATTAGGATTCTGTCATACCTGGATGCCTCCGCACTTTTCTACATCAGCCACGTCAATAAGCTCTTCTATCAGCTTGCCAGTGATAAGTAAGTATCAGCCGCATCTTGTCAATGCAGCATACACAGTAAATTAAATAAACGAGTATGTTAGGAATCCATTCCAACAGAAAGTAAAGACTTTTCTGAACACTGCACTGCACAAACCTATTTTTGTCTGTACTCTTGCAGTATAGGGCTGTAACTAATAGTTGTTTTTAGATTGATCTGTCAACCATTTTCTTGGTCAATTGATTTAATAATTTAGTCTAAAATCTTTTTTATTTATTGTCATAGAAGACAGAAAAAAAGCAACAACCCAGAATATATTCACATTTGAGAAACTGGAACCAGTGAATTTTTGTCTTGGCATTTCTGAAACGACTTGAACAATAAATTGATAATCAAAATTGTTGTAGTTGATACATGAATGTCTGGTGCAACATGTATAGTAGTTTTTTTATTTCTGGAAAATTGTTTAAAAAGTTGATCTCTACCTTAAACAGGTTGAAAAACGTTATTGCATTTGGACTATAGTCTTATTATGTTGACCCCCATGGAAGAATGAGGAGAAATAAATGGACAGAAGTGAGAAATTGAGTTGTGGTGTGAGAACCAGAGAGATGGGAAGGTGTTGTGGTACTCCCGTCTAAAACTGGAAAGAGTACTAATACTAACAAAGACTAATGTTCAAGGATCAGCTTAATGCCCTAACAGGTTGTAATTTGTGCATTTGTGCAATACCAGCTAAAACTAGTGATAAAACACAGACTATAAGACAACTGCCCAGACTCAATACCACCTGCTTCTGTGGGAAACCGACTCCCTTATGTGATGTCATGTGAAGCAGTATTCTTTGGTATTGCTCAAAATACCTAGCCGTACCATGTATGGCTTGTTGAAAATACAAAAATATATACAAACTTTTTAAAGCACTTTCATGAAGCCTAAACATAATAAAAAGAAAAACTATGACTTTAACTTAAGCAGGGAATGCATCATTTCAGAGCAAGGATTTGATATTTAGAGGATTTTTCTGTTGTCTTGAATTGCAGAGCTGTAAAATAACAACAAAATGGCACACCAGACATATTTAATATCATTTGTCTATGAACTTTTGATAGTCATTTTCAGTCAGAGCAATCTCTTACCTTTCTATACCTTCCAATACCAATCAATGCAGTGCTCTGTGGAACAAGATATACATGGCAGAGTTTGGCAAGAATAAAAAGCGGAAACCCAAATGCGTGGACGAGCTGCTGCTGAAAATGGCCACAGTGGAGGTGCAGGATCGGGCTGCGGGCTACTGGAAGAGCCTGTACCTCAGGACTGGAGCCGCATGTGACATGAACAAGTGGAAGAGACATCTCGGACTCATCAGCTGTCACACTGGGCTGCCCAGCCAAACCGAGAAGGTCCTCAGGTAAGAGGCGAGGCGAGGCGAGGCGAGGCAAAAACTGCTTTTGAAAACCACTTAGATGAAGTAGCTGAGGTTCTTTAATGCACCGGGCACTTAACTTCACTTACCAGACACTTGAGTAGCCTGACAAGTCTTGCTTGTGAGTTAAGCTAAAAGTGCTTACCATGTATTTTCAAGCATTTGAACCTCTTAGCTGCTGAGGTGAGAAAAAATGTCTCATTATTTTTCAGAGAATCCTTATGTGAATTAGTTGTATAGTTTTTACTTTGCTGCTCCTCCTTATTTCAGCTATAAGCAGGTGTGTTGATTGTATTTTGTATGCTAATCTGCCGTTTGCCATCTGTTTGGTATGTCTAGCTGTTTTCCAATTGGAAGCAGCTCTGTGAGATAGCATGGCAGCCCCTGCACGCTGCTTGCGGTTAGCCCACAGTAAAACTTTGGAGATCCACCATGGCTGACAAGAAAGTTCAAGGGTAGAGACTAGAGGACAGTTCAAGCCGCTGGCAATCAAACACAAAGCATGGTTTGTTTTTCATATCGCACTATGACACTTACTTATTAAAGGTGAGGAAGGAGGTCTCTGTCTGAACGCAATGTCTGCTCAGGGAGGATGCCAGCACGCAGGGGAAAGCTCCCTCGCCGTGGTTTCTGCTGTGTTTTTATAACCTCTGATTAGAGGCTGTGCAGCACTCAATTTTGAGTTCTGTGGCAGTCGCCGTAGTACAGAGGGGAAGTAGAAATAATTGTGTTCCTTGCAGAGGCTGTCTGAATTGTTGAAATAAATTACTTAGCCCCCCAACTCCTCATCCGCAACACACACATGCATGCACGCACACCCTCCTCTTCCTCCCTCCTCCCACCAGCTCAGACAATTCCCCGTGGGGGGGTTTGTCTGTTAGAGACACTGAGGAGCATGCGATTTACCTTGGTAATAATCATTTCACAAGACATCACACATACAGACAATGCTGAATGAAATCCCCTGGGTCATGTGGGGCCCTCCTGGGCTGCTCTAGTTTTTAGCTCTGTTCCTCCACTTAATTGATATTGGATGGTGCCTCAGCGAGACACCGCCTGCATCACAGGTAGGGGCAGCCAGGAATCACAGTTTCGACAGAACTGGATCAAGAGATTTATCACAGTAGCTGCAGTTTCATTCCATTCGTTGCATATCATTTCATTAGCGAGAGCAGCTTAGCTGGAGTCATACTACTCCCAACTGCTGTCTGAAGAAACGTGATGGCCATTAAACTCATAGTTTGCCTGATTTAAAGAGCAAGAGTCAGCTTTTCCCAACACTCCCCAATTATTTGCATTGTTTTAACTTCAAATACATTTTTAAAACATTAGATTTGTGTTCAGCAACTGCAATTCATTGGTGTCTTCAAATGGCTATTAGGGAATATTAAGTGATTAAGATATTTCCCAATTTATAAAGTAGGGGGCCTGTTAATGAAGCTAAGTAGCTAAGCGCTCTCTCCCACCATACTGCACGGCATATATACCACTGTACATGATTTTACGGCAAGACCCCAAATATCTGTCATAGGTTTTCGCTATAATCTTGCATTGTGTTATTCTTATTCTAGAAACTTGCACGTCACCTGGGAGCTGACGGTCTCTGATAAGTTGGGGCATGAGGTCACATATGAGCCGAGCTGGTCCCAGTTCTGTGAGACTTCTGTGACTCTGGGCTGGAGCGGAGGAGGCTGCCTGCCCAACTACCAGCAGATTTCCACCCTTCAACTCCACAGTGTCAGGAGGATAGCCCTCTGCTGCCCCGGCCTAAAGAAGTAAGACAGTCAGCATCGTCTGCACTCTCTCTCTCTCCCTCGCTCTCTCTCTGTCTTTCTCTCTCTCTCTCTCTCTCTCTCTCTCTCTCTCTGCTTCCTCTTTTCGCTCAATGAAACCTGCTGTTTTCTTTGCTTGCTCTGTCAGACCCGGCTGGAGGTCCCTCATGGCAAAGTTAGACATGCAGACTCTGACTGAAAGCGCGCACGTCATTGGGCAGGACAGACTGGTTGAACTGAAGCTGCTACAACCTGGCATCATCATCGGTGTCTGGAGGGTAATTACTTCACAAGCAGCTATGGCATTTTTTAAAATTATTATTCATTATTTTTTGGTAGCTGAAAACTGTAGTGGCGCTTTTGTTTTTCTTTAAATGTCTGATTTAGCAGGAGAATTTAAATAATGGGTCTCTTCGCAGGACCAGTGCTCCGTTGCCTTTGTCATGTTCACTCTCCACATCCACAGGCTGGTGGAAAGAAGCATCCAGGGATCCTCTGCTTGGTAGGCTGCACTTGAACAGGCGCCTTTGATTCACATGCTTACGTGGCGTGCAGCGTTTCACCATCATACGGTTAGGGCTCAAATTCACAGAATGCGGATGCGAAAGCTGACAAGATTCCAAAGGAATAATAGAGACTGCAGTGTACTGATTGATTTGGATCCTTCAATTGTGCAAACATTGTGCTGTGTCTTCATCAGAGTCAAACACATGAGGCAAACAACATATATAGTCAACCTAGAACAGGTGTACAGTTGCCATTATATATTTGTTGAAACAGGATTTCAAATCTATTGGATAATGAATTCCAGAGTGGGAGTTTCCGTAGTCAATGTCCAAGTGCCACACCCCATGCATTAACACCACACCAGAGACAAAAGAACAAAGACACATCGTGGAGGAGAAACAAATTACAGAGAATACAAGTTCTGGATCCGTCAAGCAAAACTAATTAGAGAAAACATGACAAATTCAGTTCTTAATTTAAGACAAAATGCTCTACTTTGTTATTGTTTCACTTGATTCCTTCTCCATATGACCACGCTATCATCAATGTATCTTTTCCACAAAGCAATCTTGGACAAAAAGTGTTTTTATGGAGTGGGTTATGAATGGATTTCTCTTCCCACAGAGCCACAGCAAGACAAGCATGTGATGGGGCAACATCACTGCCCAGTTTGCACAATTAAAGGCTGCATATCAATCAGTGTGGTCCAGTCTCAGAGGCACCTGATTCAGCTGTATATTGCTTGGAGATGAATGGAGAATCCTGTTTCAGCTGACAGGATTCATTTGATGCCTTTGATGTGACCCATCTATGTGACATTTGAAGTGTTAGTATCACTGGCAACTGTATTTCACCACCACAGCGGATAATGTGACTGTATCACATTTATATACATAGTCAGGAGCACTTACACCAGGGATTTTTTTATTTATCATTTGCCATCAGGACACAACACAGTGCAGAGACGTGTTTCTTTAATGTGTAGTTTGAATTAAATAGACAAAAAACGGTAGGTCAGTGGCTCCCGTCCCAGGGGTCAGGACCACTCAACGGGCCCAGAAAAAAACATAGGGGTCAATAAATTTCAGTTAAACAAAACCATGTATATTGTATCTGATGTTGCGGTTTTTCCTGAGAAATACTGGATACTGTCCCTTCTGAGGCCTCTAAAATCCTGCAAATGAAACTGAGAGGGAAAAATCACTCTTTGCTTGAACTGCTCACAACTCTTGTGCACACTCAGGCCATACCCTGTGATGTAGGGGTCACAAGCAGACATTATGTTAAAGGGCCACAAGCCAAAACAGGTGAAGTTATGTAATATTTAGTATCTGAGTTTCTGTATTGAAGGCTTCAGTGCAAATCCTATTGTGATTATTTCACTTCAGGACAATGTGGACATAGCCCCCTCTCCTGGTTTCTTGTGAGAGTGCAATCTGACGGCACGTTATGATTTCAGCTCTGAAATGCCTTCCTAATGAAATACCTTAATGTTCTCTTCACTCACTACAGCCTTAGTTTAATTTACCTTTTTGTCATCCAGCCCCTACGCGGAGCCCACGGTCAACCCCCCTTTTGATGACATAGACCCTGAATACGGTCTCCATGGTTACCAACTACACTTTGTTCTCCACGACACTGTACGCAAGATCATGTCCAGAAGCTTCTCCCAGCTCTTCTGCCGGAAAAGTAATTTATTTACATCAATTTTTACTAAGACACACTGTTAAAAAATGCTGACAGTATTTATGATGTATCTGGTGGAAATATTTTATTTCTAAGTCTTATTTTTCTCTTATTCTAAATATTATTATTTATTGCACACTAGCATTTTTAGCACAGTAGAAGTGTGCAGAAGTATGCCACCCTGCATTTTACTGCACATATTGTATGAGCATGTTACAAATAAAACCTTTGAATCTTTTACATTTTAAATAACCTTTATTGGCTTTGTTCACGAAATTATTATATGTCCCGTCAATTTTAATTACAAATGACAATGTTTTTAAAGGTCTTGTGCGATTTTGTTTGTAAAACATTTCACTTTTATTGTTTATTATTGTTAACTTATCAAGTAACCTGCAAATTTTTATAGTGTAAAGCCTCACTTGCTGTGTGTTTTTGTCTTTGACCAGCTCAGATCTGTGATGGCCTTATCCTGCTGACTGCCATTAGCTGGGCAGACTTGTCGCAGCACACACCTCTGTCCGGCAACATCACCCTGCCCTGGAGGTGTGAGGCCCTGCAGGGCGCAGTGCAGGTACAGCATGTGCTTTGGATTACTTGCACACTGTATCATTATGTGGTATAGGAAGAAAGAAATGAATGCCCCAGGCATCTTAAGTATGTTGCTGACAAGTGGTAGAAAGTTCTAAGGAAACGGAGACTACGTGTTATTTTTACTATAATGTTCACATCTATTCAGAAGTTAATTTTAGAATCCCTGGTCTCCGGTCTAAGGAGAATACAGTTGAAATCTCTCGTTATCATGAATTTTGACAGTTTTGACTTGTAGCATAAGAGATGTGCTCCTAGCAATTTTCAAGAAGTCAGGCATACTGTAAACAAACTGAAATCACAACATTGTTTGTCCACGCATAAAAAAGGTCTTGGCACTTGTTTATTTCTCTACATTTCTCCCCCAGAATTGCTGTATCATGAGTCTGACTCTACTGGACGAATTCAAGAAACCCTTCTGGTGTGTCAGCTCTCCTGTTTCCATGACGGCGGAGAAGACCCCCGTCTCCTATGACTATGACGGTGAGCACTTTCTGATCCACTATCAGGACTCAGATGGCCACGTGAAGATGAAACTTGTGTGGATGAAGGAACAAAAGCAGTTTTTTCTCATCAGCTTAGTTGTCTATGTGACTGTTTGCAAAGTCAACAAGCACTTCAGGAGAGATTACTGAACCTGTAGTCATGGTGTGAGGGTTTTAATCATTACAGTTCGATGCTATGATTTGCTTTTCAATATTTTAATTAAACATATTCTATAAATATAGCTGATATTAAATTGTGTCAGCATACCTACAACATCTTGTTTATGGGTAGAATACAAATAATTTGACTCTTAGTGGTTTAGTTAGTGGTTAATATACATTTTTAACTTAATTAATACTTTTAAAACAGCAATTTAGCAAGCAGCTAAAACAGCAAGTTTTGTATGAACAGAAAAAGTTCCTGTTCAAAAATCTTTTTGCCAGAGGAATTTTTCTTATTTTGTCATTAAATTCTGAATAAATGAATACATTTCTGAATGCTATAATTTATGATCTTTTATTTTCAATTTACAAACGTGTCCTATTATATTTTATCCCAATATGTATTTGTCTCTTGCTTTTAACACTAATTAATGTAACTGTAATGTAACTGTAAATTGTTTCATCATAACAAGAGAGGCATGGCATAGACATGTTAATTGGAAGATTTATTAACCATTTTGTAATATGATAACTGAATTTTGAACTTGAGACTGTTGGCCAAAGCTTCAACTCTTCATTATTAAAGAAAATATTCAAATGGACCTCTTTAAGAAATAGTTTGATAAAACATTTCATCATGTAGATTTTGCATATATTCATCGTTCAGTAAATGTTCTGTTGTTTTGTATGTTTTTTGTCACAACTGAAGACACATGTTTTCGTATATCTGCAATGCACTGACATGCAGTTTTAACAGTAGTTAAAACATCTGAAAGAGACTCTGTTGCATTTTAAGTTAGAAGCATACCCATGCAGATGAGAATCTTTATCATGGTGACAACTGTGTATACCCTCTCTATCCTAAGTAGAATGCACATTGAATTTGTGATCTATTTTCTACTCTGTATTTAAATAGAGCTTAGAGGTGATCCAGGTCATTGCAGTCCATCATCTTGCCCAGTCTTATACTGTTCATCGTTTAACAGATTCCTAGTGATGGGCAGATGAAGCCTTGTGACGCTTTGGGACTTTCTTTCAATTTTTGCCGAAAAAGATTCGAAGCTTTGGGGCTTCAAACTCAGTAAACACAGTGACATCTAGTGGCTTGTAATACATATAGCAGCCAATCATGACTGAGGCCGAAGCACCACCACACCTTGCTGATATTAATAGTTGTAGTCTCATGTGTACAATAAAAGTCCAAGAAGCCTGTGTGTTATTACTGAATCTGTATTTTTTTTTCAGAATTTCTGCGTTAAATATAGATGTTATTGTGCGATATATTACAGTAAAATACTAATGCTAGATATAAAATATTTATGCTAACAAGAAACATTAATGTGCCATTTGTGGTAGTGGTGTCTGAGTGCCACTATGGGTCATATTTTTTAACTTCATGGTTGAAATTTCAATCAACCATTCATATAGAGAGTGATATTTATTAAATAACCTGTTACTTTTATTACACCATTACTTTGTATCAGGAGGAACTATTCTCATACCTTTTTATATCGATTATATCTTTCTAGTGCACATCGCCATATTTCCCAATTATTCTCCTCTCTTCTTATCCCACTAATGTGCCGATCACATAGTTTAGCTGTAAAACTTTCAAATCTGAATGATGAGCTTTCTAAAGCACCAGTGATGTTTGAATCTGAAGACGTCATCAGTAACGTGATAGTGTTCATTTGACACAAGCTCCGATACAATGTGTTAAAACAGTGCGCTTCACAGGAGTGAAACAAGCTTGAGAGCTTTGGAATCATTCACGCATCTCTACCGATTCCTTCAAAGTTAAAGTATCCAAATGACTGTAAAATTCATTATAACATTTTCCTAATCACCATTCTTTCCTCTGAGTGATGTCTTTCGTGCACCTGCTGTATTTGTAATTTCCCTTTGCTGTAAATAGACACCCAACCCTGAGCAGAAGGTTTTTAATGCATCTACCCTTTGATGAACTAATTACAAACTAATAACTAATTATTCTTAATTCTATGGGAATTTGCCGCTGTGCCATTTTTACTAAATTGAAGCACAATTAAGCTTTACATGTGTAAATGGAATGAAAATGTTGTTGCTTTTGTATTATTCACATAAATTAAGTTTTGTTTCCTCTTATCGTGGCATTTATACCTCAACACCCACATTACCTCAATTGCATTGTCAGCCATTATGCAATCACTTTCAGATGAAAATTGAGTTTAATGTCTACACCCTGGGTAAGTCTGGCAACAGCGATAGAATTAGTGTGGGAGCAATTGTTGGAAACAGTTGTCGTGCTGCTGATGGGCCAGCACTGCTGATGGCAATAAAATAAGCCAGGCCTCTGGGTAATAGGATTTCAGAGGCTTCCCTTCCTTTTCCCTGTGAGGGTCATCATCACCTTGAAAAGATGCTTATTTTTCCAAACACATTGGCACTCGATCCAAAATCATTTGGGGAAATGAGCCAGGGGGGAAAAGAAGGGCAACAGTATGTGTGATGAATTGCTTTTTTTGTAGTTTTTTTGTCACAAGCTTCACAGTTGAATTGAGACAAGAAACTGTGATACTGTGAACTGAGAGAGACACTGTCTGAATCATAAGGGCTCCATGTGTTGTCATTATTTTAACATTTTGCAGGCCTTGTGCTCTCTAACTCCATCCATGTCAGTGCTGTTAAATGGCCATATGGCTGTAGAATGGATGAGAGCCATACAGAGTACATTGCAATGCTGACTTGGACACTTAATACACTGGCAAATTACATGATATTGGCCATTACGTGGGCTGAATGATGTGTTCCATCTATGACTTTCAGGTTGCAAGTGTGGTACAATACATTTCCATCAGTGTGACCTTCATACTACTGTTTGCTGTCACATCAGCTGTTGCAAACTGCCAATCCTTCATTCTTCATTTTATTGGAAAAACCGTGAGGCAAGGGTATTGTCTGCTAGTTAATGGACTCGCAAGAACATAAGGCCAGTTAACCAAACGTTTGAGCCAGAGTAATGGCTAAACAAAGCATATGGATTTTGGGGGGCAAGGGCTATGGAGCCTTGACTAAAAGCATGGTATGTTCTGACCCTGGTGTTGCAGAAAGTATTAATTTAAAGCCTACAGTGATTTTTCTATAAACAATTATAATTAGAGATACAAAAATCTGCATGCAAATTAACATATTTTTGAATGAAGTTTAATATAAGTGGTTCTCCAGTAGATGGCTCTCTTTAGTAAACAATGGGAGCATCTTTAAACTGCACAGTCGGTGACATTTACCCCATCCTTTTTAGTCTGCCCAAAGACAAATTGGACAGAAACGAATACACACATGATTATATCAGTCAATGTTTTTATCAGCACAGTATTAATGTCTTTCTTGTGAATTATTTTTGCACTAAACAGGAAATGTGTGTGGGTTTTTTTCTTTCTTTTTTTTTTGCTGTTTCGCAAACTAATTTCAAGCCTCTATGTTAATCACAACTTAAAAGACCAAATAACGATTAAAAATGAATCTACTGCCAAACCACTGAATGGGTAAATTTAGTGGCATAAAGCTTCATTAAACTCATCTTTCTTAGTTTCCTCTCAGGCTAATCTTGGAAGAAAATTGCTTCCATTTTTAGCCTTTAATTCTCTCCCTTGTGAGTGACCAGCTGGGTCCGCAAACTATTCAACCTCGGAAGCCAATGACACAGTCCTTATTTAGTCCTCTCATTGGAGGAAAACAGTCAACTAATGAAATTCACCCAGAGGGGAGTGTGTGTGTGTGTGTGTGTGTGTGTGTGTGTGTGTGTGTGCGTGTGTGTGTGTGTGTGAGTTCACTAAAACAACAGCTGTTAAATAGAGGAGTGTCCTGTTCCACTCTCTCCTTCCCACAGCTCTGTTTCATTACAGATTGCAGGCTTTTTGGTCAAAAAGGACACAGTAGGACCATCAGGCTTAATCACGTTTGGAAGGGTTGCAAAATTACATTCCCCACCTCCTGCAGGAAAGTGACACACTTCCAGCCTCTATTCATCTCCACTTGTCCCTGTGGACATCTTCTTGTTCCCTCAACCTGGCCTGGATGCGTCCGTTCCTCTGCTCCCAACGTATCCACCTCACTGTCTGTCCATCCAGGCCTGTGTTCTCTCACCAGGGTTTGATTTCAGGCTGAATCGACGCCCTGTAAGACGAGTCGAAGCCAGCGGCTCCACGGAGGCTCCAGGGAGGGGAGAGGGGGCGCATGGCCAGGTTTCATCCCGGGGAGGGTGCAGTGTTCTTGGGTTAGGAGTGGCCCAGGGGGCCCCTGTGCACGATGGAAGGACGGATGGGTGGATCCACTAACTGATGATTGTGTTTCCCCTGAGGCGGAGAGACATAGATCACAGCAGGTAGAGCAAGAGAAAGAGAGATCGCTGCATAGAGTTAACTGTTTCATGCTTAACACGCTTTTTGGAGAGACTTTGGCTCAGAACTGTGTGTACCTTTGCTTTGCCATGTTTATCAAGGTTTAAACCCGGTGAAATTTTAATGCAACAGCATCCAATAGTATTTGAGACAATAGTGTGCCTTTGACTTTGTGGCAAATGTCTGGGGAATGCCGTTCTTGTTTCCATTAAGTTTAAGTGACAAACCCCTCCAACAGTTATGTGAAGTATGACCCTTGTACTTCGGGAGAAAAGGAGGAAATAGTGTGACCTTATTAGACATGCCAGCAGTCAGCGTTGGTTTCTTGTTGACATAATCATGATTGTTCCCCAAAAAGTTATTTTAAACCAAACCCTGATCATTTCCAAATCCTAACTAAGTTATGGTTGTGCCTAAACCTACACAAACTTTAACTGAAGCAGTGTCTGATCAGAAAACAGTTTTAACTGTGATTTTAACTGTGTGTTTTGGGAGGCGCTGACAAATGATGATGCCCTCCATATTGGGCCTCAGATCAGAGAAGAGACTATATGTAACACTATAATGTGTCATTTATATTTAGGAGGACTTGTTGAAAAAGAAATGGTGCCCGTCAAATCAGTGTCCGACCCCATTAATGCACCGCTGGCTGAATGGGCCACGGGTATGGGTGTAATGTTAAGGTGTCTACATACATTTGGCCATGTAGTGTATGTGTTTGGGTCCTAGCTGCTGTATTCCCTCTCAGGTCCCTTAAGGACTATGTTGCAAGAGATCAATTAGCCTTTGCGTGTCTTTTAATCCAGGCTCAATCATAACAGTCGCTATAGCTCCGGTTGGATTAACTCAATTACAACAAACTGTTATTAAAGGGCACTGTTAGCACTTGTTCTCCCTCTCTTTCTCTCTGCCTTTCTGACTGTCTCTCGTCCTGTATAATAAGTGGCACTAAAACACCACACATCCCTTTTAGACACCAAATATAGATTCGGTTTCCGCTTTAAGAAGGCTGTTTCATTAAGATGAGCAGTGGGAAATGCTTTTGGGTGTAATCCTACTTGTCAAATTAACATCAAAGTATTGGCATGAAGAGACCGAGAGGAAAAGCAACTCAGAGGGAGAGAAATATTTCCTGTAATTGACAGATCATCTAACAAAGAAGTAGAGTGATTAATTAAAATGTGAATCTATGACTTCCTTGGTGTTTTGATGTTATTATTGGCACAAAGTGGAAGTGGTTACGTGTCTCTACTACAGCAGGATCTCACATCAATCACAGATTATGTTCAGTGCTTTCACTTTAAATGCTGGAGGTTGTTTGGTGGGGAAGTTTGCATTTCTGGCGCTGCCTGTCTTTGACTGTTTTCCTGTGGTTGATATCCCTCCTCATTAATAAATGTCTTTTATTATTTTCAGACTAAGTGGAAATACATCATATAAGTATATCATTCCTGCATGCAGCAAAAGAGTTTTGGAAGGCGCTACTGCACCACACAGAGAGTATAGAACAGCAAATGATCATACAGTGGCATGCAAAAGTTTGGGCACCCCTGATCATTTTCAAGATTTTCCTTTATAAATCACTGGTTGTTCGGATCAGCAATTTTAGTTAAATATATCATATAGCAGACAAACACAGTGATATTTGAGAAGTGAAATGAAGTTTATAGGATTTACAGAAAATGTGCAATAATTACTTAAAAGTAGGCAGGTGCATAAATTTGGGCACCCCAACAGAAAAATTACATCAATATTTAGTAGATCCTCCTTTTGCAGAAATAACAGCC
>JAVQJL010096817.1:0-14448 GCA_036024295.1 Nannoperca obscura
CCTGGTGAATCTGGCCTCTGCTGGTGGCAAAGTCTCAAGGCAGACAGTCCAATGGACACTGCACACTGCTGGGTTCCATGGACGCAGACCAAGGAGGACGCCACTTCTCCAGATAAGGCCCACAAAAGCCTGCTTGGCCTTTGCAAATGCTCATCTGAACAAAAGAAAAGAAGAAAGACAAAAGAAGAAGACTTCTGGTCTTCTGTTTAATGGTCCGATGAAACAAAAAATTAATTGTTTGGCAACAATGATGTATCCTTCATTTGGCATCAAAAAGGAGAAGCCTTCAACCCTAAGTACACACCATCCCCACTGTCAAACATGGTGGGGGAAACCTAATGCTTTGGAGGGGGGGCTCAATTCAATTCAATTCAATTTTATTTATATAGCGCCATATCATAACAAAGTTATCTCACGGCACTCAATCACATGGAGCCGGTCGAGACCGACTTCCACACACACAGACCCATCGTTCCCACCATGAACAAGCACAATGGCGACAATGGCAAGGAAAACTTCCTTTTAACAGGTAGAAACCTCGAGCATAACCAGGCTGTAGGTGGGCGCTCATCTGCCTCGACCGTGTGGTTTGAAAAGAAAAGGGGGGGCAGGAGAGAGAGTAGGAGGAAGGAGAACATACAGTAGTGCAGTATAACAGTAATAGCAACATTGGCGGTTGAGCAGGAACACGGGGGCAACAGGAGCAACCACAGATCCAGACTCTACAGCACCGGAGGCAGAAATACCTGCAGAAATCTTTAGGAGAGAGAGAGAGGGGGACGAGAGAAGCACACAGTTAGGGGAAGAAGGTGAATTAGTGACAAGCATTAATGGAATATGAGTGTGTACAAATGGAGAGGAGAGAGAGGAACTCAGTGCATCCTACGAGTCTCCCAGCAGCCTAGGCTTATAGCAGCATAACTAAGGGGTGCCTCAGGGTTCACCTGAGTCAGCCAATGGACCAGGGAACCTAATCACAGTAAACGGCACCATGAAAAAAGAGCAATACATCAAGATTCTCAACAACATCATCAGGCAGTCTGCAGAGATACTTGGCCTTGGGCACCAGTGGACATTTCAGCACGACAACGACCCAAAACACAGCAAAAGTGGTGAAGAAATGGTTAGCAGACAAAAACATTAACGTTTTGCAGCGGCCCAGCGAGAGTCCTGACTTGAATCCAATTGAGAATCTGTGGAGGGAGCTAAAGATCAGGGTGATGGCAAGGAGACTCTCCAACCTGAAAGAGTTGGAGCTCATCGCTAAAGATGAATGGGCAAAAATACCAATGGAGACATGCAAAAAGCTGGTCATCAATTATAGGAAGTGTTTGATTGCTGTGATAGCCAATAAAGGCTTTTCTATTGATTATTGAGAAAGGTAAGAATAATTTTGAACATGCCAATTTTTGTTCAAATGTAAATAAATGCTGAGAAATATATTTTTCCACAATGATGCCTCTTGTACATCGTCTTATAATCTTCTGGGAGACGCCGGTGTCATTTCCAATCAAGAAAAAACTTGCTGGTTGAATAAAAGTAACTTTAAGTCAAAATTTGCCAGAGGTACGGATCATTTTGGGCTTGACTGTATATACTGTATATTGTGTTTGGAATGCACTTGATGTTGTAAGACTGGAATTCGGTTCGCAGAGGGACGAACACAACTTGTTGAAAACCACAAAAAAACACATTTCAGAGACGAAGAAGAGCAGGTCTGATGGTACTGTTTCACAAGTGTTACTACTTAAATGCATAATAGCATTAACGTTTAAAGTGAAGTTTACTGAGTTAATTTCAGAATTGTCCTTTTCACTGTCAGCACTGACTCAGATGTGTCTTCCAAATTCGTCATGTGTGGTCTTTTTCACTACATGTTTTCACTGAAATTGTTAGCTAGCTGTTGCTGGCTGCTGTGTAGCCTACAGAAAGTAATGTTACAAAAAGCAAAAACTCAGTGTGGCAGGACGTGGGCCTAGGCTACTGTATATTAATGACAATATGAAGCTAGAAGGTTGTTTTAGAATATGCCTTTTATGCAATAGTATATAGTTGATTATAAGTTTTGGAGAAGCTCCCCACATGGTTATCCCCACTTGAATATGATAACTTGTTATAGTGCTTCAAATGTGACCAGCTTGATGTCTAAGGGCTGAAAAGAGTTTAGCAATTATTAATTATGAGATACTCCACAACTGTCTGCACTGAAGACAGGAGGATAACAGTAAAAACGATTATATGCATAGTAAAATATTCAAATGTTATGTTATTAGCTGAGGACATAACATGAGAAACCCATAATCATGTGGTCATTCTCAACCATTCTCTTATAATTGTGGACTGAAGTTGGGGAGATACGATAGAGAAAGTGAAACCAATTATAAGAAAATGGTCCTGCATACACTTTGTCCCTACTGGCAAAACTAGTCAGTGAATTAACGGAGAGTTCTACTGTAACAATTATATAACAATGTTTAATAGTCTACATTCTCTTTTTGTACAGAAACACAAGCACCTGCAAATAGGACAACTGAAGTTTGGAGAGTATAGCTTACTGCTGCCAAATGCAGATCAAGTAAACTAATCACAATAGGCTTATGTAATGTCCACACTGTATTGGTTTTGAATGTCTGCATGAACTTGTGTTTAATTTATTTACACAGAAATTACTGTTGATTTGCAAGTGTTGAATATGAAGTTTATTTATATCTGAATGGCCAGCGTGGAATATGAAAAAACATAAAGGACAATCATTGTGCTCCGCTTTTCTTTTGGCAGCAAGACTTAACAGTAATCGTAGTATACATTTGTCTTTAAACATTAGCCTACATACATTAAATACAATTAATTGCAGTTTGGCATCTTTAAATGCTATTTATTTGGTGTGTCAAATTCATGACAACAGGATAATCCTTTGGACCACAAATACTACTAAGTGAAATGATTTCTTTCGAATACTATTTATCTTACATGTATATTGAGCAGGACTTGCGTTGACTAAAGTGGTCTAGCAAACAAAAAATCCAGAAATAATTTTTTTAACATGAGGTAGCTCTTGTGCATATAGCACAAAGTATGTTGTTCATGGCCTACAAAGACTGCAACAAAGCACAAGCTTGCGGCTAAGACATAAGTCAAAAACATAAGTCAACTAATGTGTGACAGTTTATAGAAAACACAAAACATAATAGATGCCGCCACCATGCCTACCAAGGGTTAGAGTCTTCTGGAGAGAGCGACTGAAGAATGAGGTGAGGTATTTGTATGGCAGAGCACACTGGGCCCAGACGTAACACACGAGTTGATGACCCCCTATTCAGCCCCTGCAAAAAGACAACCAAAAACAAACAGGGACACTGAATGGGTCATCACCCCCCAACCTGCCAGCCAATCTCCACCCCTGACATTAGGCTGACTAGCTGTACCTTGTTCTAGCTTTCATCAGGTCTGTCAAATGAGCTTCCAAACAAAAACTGAGATAGTAACCCACAACATCCAAGAAGCGCATAAACTCCCTCTTGGTCGTGAGCAAATCGTAAGCTCAATTGCAGTCACCTTTGCTTGTACCAGCAACATATGTCCTTGCCCCACTTTGTTCCCAAGGTAGGTGATGGGCTGTGCCAAGCTGAATATCTGATGCAGTGGACACAATCTTCCATAAAAAGTAGATCACTACATCATCAAGGTAGAGCTCAGCCACAATCATATTCATGAGATGCTGAAAAGTCATCGGTGCATTCCGCAAACCAAAATTCATCATTAAATAAGAGAGACCAAAAGGAGTGACAAAGGCAGCAATCTCTTTAGCTCTTTGAAAGAGTAGAACTGCTAAAATCCTTTGAGTAAATCAAATTTACTGACAACCTGCAATGAACTACACAATCTTCAATGCGCTGCAGTGTATAAGTATCTGGTTTAGTTACCATATTGACCTTATGATAATCTGTACAAAACCTAGGACTGTTTATCCACGTTTATCCGCTTTATCCACGAAACATCATTTACAAACATTTTAAGCATGAAATTAATTTTCTAGTTGTATAATGTCCCTGAGGTTATCTGGAAGACATAAACCCAGTATTCTTTAACAAAAATATCAACAGTTCTCGTGCCCTATTCAACACCATTCAGAAGTAGTCCCTTTAAGAATAAGTGAACCTGCTATTATGACATCCTGCCAACCACCAACATTTTTTGCAGTTGCTTGGAAATGGATGTGCTGAAAATTGTGAATGGCTCACTCCTATTAGAAATCTTCACTGAGAACTGCAGTTTTTAAACCCATCCTAAAGAACGGCAACCTGGATCCTTCAGTTCTGAATAATTACAGACCAATCTCTAATCTTCCTCTTATTGGAAAATTATTGAGAAAGCTATTTTTATTCAACTCAATAACTCTTTAAATGGAAAATTCCTTTTGGACAATTTTCAGTCTGACCTCAGGCATCACTGCACTGCAACCGCACTGATAAAGGTGTTAAATGATATTCGTCTGAATACTGACTCAGGTAAAACATCAGTTTTAGTGCTGCTTGACTTTAGTGCAGTCTTTGACACGGTGGACCATGAAATACTTGACAGATTGGGAAAGTGGGTGGGCTTATCTAGCACAGTGTTCAGTTGGTTCAGATCATGTCTCGAAGGCAGAGGCTTTATTGTTGATACTAGTGATCATAGATCTGAGAGGCGACGTGTGGCTTCATGACGTGTGGAATACCTCAGGGTTCGATTCATAGCCCTTACTATTCAACCTGTACATGCTCTCTCTTGGTCAAATCATACATGAAAATAATATTGCTTATCGCAGCTATGCAGACAACAAAGATTTACTTAGCTCTTTCACCATGTGACTATTAGACACATTGCTTAGAACAAGTAAACATCTGGATGCAGTTGAATTTCCTTCAATTAAATAAAGAAAAAACTGAAATCATTGTATTTGGCAACAAAGTGTAAAGAATGGAAGTTACTGCTTAGCTAGATTCCAGGGCTCTGAAGACAAAAACCCAAATTAGAAATCTCAAGGCAATACCTAAATCTGCATTTTATCATATCAAACAAATAGCAAGGCTCCTAGGTCTCAGAGGTCAGAGAAACTCATGCATGCCTTCATTTCTTGTAACAGCCTCTTGTCTGGTCTTCCCAAAAAGACTTTAGCTCATTCAGAACGCTGCTGACAGAGTTCTAATGAGAACCAAAATAACTAAGCACATTACTCCTGTTCTTAAAGCATCACACTGGCTTACTGTTTCTTATAGAATAGATTTTAAAGTGCTGCTGCTAGTTTATAAATTGTTCAATAATCTTGGGCCAAAATACATCTCTGATCTCCTTGAAGAATACAAACCCAGTAGGGCACTTAGATCCTTAAGAGGTAGTCAGCTGGTTGTACCTTGAGTCAGAACCAAACCGGGTGAAGCTGCTTTTAGCTATTATGCTGCACACAGAGGGAACCAACTTCCTCTAGATCTCGAATGCGACTTGTGCATTTGCACAACTAGTTTGTCTATTGCACTTTTATTTCCTTTGTTGAATTGGCAACTTACATAATTTTACTGCATTGTAACTGTATTTTTGGTCATTTTATTTCATTTATGAAAATTCCATTTTATGTATCTATCTCATTTTAAAATTTTATTTTATTTTACAATTCTGAAACAGTTTACAGTACATTTAATTTTGTGGAATTAAAAATAGGTTGGTAATGATTGCCGGTATTTTGAATATTTCAAATCTTCACAGGACTGGGACCTGGGGGTCTAGGACCCTAATAAAAATATGTTTAACTAAGGTTATCTATTTAATTAGTGTATCCACCACTACATGATCTTCCATCTCCCTCCTCATAATACCTAACCACCTTGAGAGCTTCTTGTACTTAGTGTGGACATTATTCACTCTATGCTTCTCTTTAAAACAGTCATAAAAGCTCATTGTGGTTGTTCAGCAGTGAGAATTCAAAGAAGCCATCCAACCACTGTTAATGTTGTCTCCACCACTGAATTCTAAGCCAATCTTTCACTCTACTACATCAAAAAAGTAGGTTTCTCTCAGTCCCGAGGCCCTGCTGCAGTTAGAACATCCTGCAGGCTCAGGTTTACTTCACTTTGTCCGCTTCCACCTTCTTTTATGTGTCCAATTGAAAAGAGCACATTATGTTGGGCTTTTCCATTACCAGGAAATAAAAAGAACTTCCTTGAACAGAATGGAAAGATCATCCCTGACCTATCCTTGTTTATCCCTGCTGTCTGGTAGTTTCACCTCAGGTGAGGACTCTACAGAGCCAGCTTCAGAGGACAGGAAATGCCTGCAGAGGTCTGAGAAATACACACATGATGACAGGCAAAGCTGCATCCTGTGAGGATGGAAAACAAATCTGCGGATAGTTGTATTTTGTTGCATGCCTGCCCAAAATCCACTTTGTACACAAAACATAACATTTTCTCATAGGCTTCAGTTCCAAATTTATACATGTGTCCCTGGAAACCACAAACTTGTGTTACAGGGTGTGAAAAGAGACTACTCTAGTCTTTGTAACATTAACACACATAATACACTCATAACATCTCGCCAATAACATCTCAACCTTCAATAAAAAGGTACAATCTGTGTAGATATTTGCTGATTTACATGAATAAATGAAGATATGATTTCATTACCATGGCTAAAATTGCCATGTTGCTTGCTTTTATCTGTATGCGTGTCCTTATGTCACATTAAAGCAGCACTTAGCAGTCCAAATGCCTTGCTGCTGCTCTGGTGCCACCATAATACAAAGATGAACACAGATATCCTTCAGAAGGTGACCTTTATTCATTTTCACCCCTGCCTCTTACACACTGCATACACACCTTTGCTGATACCTTTGAACCTCACTTACTGACAGTGAGCTTTGTTTTTCCCAACAGAAATCAAAGCCTTCTTTACTGGCAAAGTATATCAGTCAGCCTTGTGCCTGTCTGCATGTGGGAGCGATTATCTGTTCTTCTGGTGTGTCTTCCCCCTTTCCTTCCGGAGTCTTCTTCTCTTAAAGCCACAGCTACGTATTTGAACACAAGGCCATCCGACTGATGGAGAACGTGTGAAATATTACAACAGCATTACAAGAGGAAAGTATGGGAATACACTATGTACTCAAAAATATATATTTAGGCTATGATTGAAGAAGAGCACACTGAGGGTGAAACGTTGGTAGAAGGTGAAGTACTAATCTTGAAATGTGTCCTACAAAGATGTTTATATGAAATGTGGTCAAAAATATCAACCATCAGCACAAATATTGGCTGGCAATAGCCTTCAAAATCAACATTGGTTGATTCCTACTGACTAAGGTGAATGTGGTACATGTGAGAAAGGGCACTCTGTGAGTAAGACCTATGATAGGAGGCTGTGTTTAGTGATGATTCACCATAAATCAGGGAAAAGGTTACACTTCACAAGTAAAATGTTTTGCCTTGGAGAGGGTTTGGTTTGGCCAGGAAATGTAATGTTCTCAACACTTCTGCCACCTGAGTGGGAAGTCAACAGAGGTAGATATACTGTATTTGAATTGTGTTACTGGGTATTTTGAACTGAGAAGGGCCATGTACAGATTGCTTTACTTGTTTTACTGGACCCTTAGTATAGCCTAAACATACCTTATATAGGGGATCTAGCTCAGTGATAGGGCTTCAAACAAAGTGCATGTTTAAGACCGTCTAAAACGTTGTTTCCAATGGTGGAGTCCAACAATTTTTTTAACTGTTCAAAACAGACAGCTTAACAGCCTCGTCCACTTTACACAGTGATTGTCCATGTGTGTCGAGGTGTGAAAGCAGGGGTTTAAACTTCTTTCAAGCTGTCGTCTCATTATTCACACAACTATTTCATTTTCCTTGCCACTTTTTGTGTGCATTAAATGATGTCCATGAGAAGAGACTAAAAGTGCATGCCATTATCTACATTTGTATGATCAAGTGAACAAAGAAGGCACAGAATTCTTTGTAAGAAATCGGGGATGCAATAGGATGCCACCAGGAGGAGGCTGTGACTGCCACCTTTTCGAGTTTGAACATTCAGAACAGCTAAAAAACACTTTTTGCTTTAGACGTGGTTGGACAACACTTTCTACGAAGTGGTTTGTTTGAAGCATACTGAAACCTCTAGGGGCCCCCAATCCCTTGGGACCCTGGGTCTGTGGCCAGTAGGCGTATGCAGTAATTCATCCACGACTGCTGTAAGTCACTGTCAAGAGGAGAAAATGTTTCTCTGTGCCACTCAAGTTTGTCAGGGTTGCTATTCCAAGATTTCAGGTGAAAGAAATTGTTTCCACATAAGGTTGAAAGAAAAGGCTATGTGAGTGGCATTACAAGTGGGTCTAAAAAGGCAACATAAGCATCAGGGATTTCCATACATTTATCATGTCCTTAGTCTCCTCTGTGCAAACACAATTTTTATCTTTGATGTCAGCAATTTTAAATTCCGTATGTGTGCTGCGAATTCATTTTGAGTGAGATTTATTATGAAAGGGACAACGCACTTCAGTTGAGACAGCGCAGTGAAGATGTGACTTTGAGTCAGACGAAAAAAGGCAACTGTTGGAAATGTAGGCGCCTCAGAGTAACATGAGGTGCCAGCATGCAGTGCAACTAGCTGTCCATTAATTCAGTTCAATTAAAATGTATTTATAGATTTAGTGCTAAATTATAACTCTCAGGCAATTTTCAAATAGAGCAGGCCTAGACTGTACTTTATATTTACAAAGACCCAACAAGTCTTACCATGTATTAGCACTAGGAGGCAGTGGCAAGGAAAAACCTTTTAACAGGCAGTAACCTCGAGCAGAACCAGAATCAGGCTCTGGGTGACATTTTGGTTGAGAGAGAGAGGAGGGAACGGGAGAGAGAGAGGGAGAGAGCAGAAGGAAAGAGAAAAAACTATAGTACAATGCAAGTTGCACATAGAAGTAATTGTTATGGTAGTGGTAATGGTACTAATATGAATAGAATAAATTATAATAGCAATAAGAATAATAATAGTAATAATAAGACCAATAACAATAATTGCAGCAGTAGCATCATTTAGAAAAGTGTACTTAAAAAACAGGTTTTGTATCAGTAACTGCACAGTGAAACTTGTTCATTTAAATTTGTATCTGTAAGCGTAGTTTTGCAAGTCTGTGCATTCAGAAACAGGCTTGCAAACTCACTTTACAATCTGTGAGGCAAAGATACTTACGGAGGTTTGACAGATTTACTGTGTGTTTTTGACAGTGAGTTTTGCAGAAGAAACAGGCTATCTGCAAGGGAGGGAGGGTGGAATCTCCAGCTTCTGACCAATCAGTGTCTTTAAAATCACTAGTCAACACTGTTGATTTACAGTTTTCTCTGGGGACTATGAATATATATGAAGTAAATTTCATTCAGATGTGTATATTATTTTGTGAGATACCTCTACATGGACCAGAATTCCTCTTGGTACCCTTTCTCTTGAATATTAAAATTTACAATATGACAAAACATGAGCTACAGTGGGTGATTGGGTGAAAAACATGTTAAGTCTCTGTCACATACACATTCAAACACACACACACGCACGTCTGATTGTACCAGCCATGGCAGATTACATCCATACTGTAGCTCAATTACTGCTAGCTGCCAAACTTCTGTGCCTCTGAGGCATGAATCCAGTGAAAGAATGTTTGTGCTTTGAAAATAGACTCACATGTCAACCAGAAATATGTCAGCTGTAAAGAAATCCATAACGTGCAACACACTGGCGGTTATGCAATCAAAGCCCCATGGAGAGTCAATACTACAAATGGAGAGATTAGAGTACAAACTTTTTATGAAACTGCTACATAATGTAAACAGCTTCTTGTGCATTTGGCCATCATTAACAATTATTGTTTCACACTTTCTATGGTTTTCAAATCAAGCTTTCCAAGTCATAAAATGATTTAGTGTGATTCATTATTAGTCAATGAATTCAAATAATTTTAAACTTACCAAACATTTGTAAAAAACCTGTGGTTAGATTTTGTTTTATTTATTATAGCAAATTTGATTTATTTTATAAAGGCTTACTTTTCGACATAGTCTACAACAGGGCTATTTAATTAAATTTCATAATGTCTTATAATTGTATTAGGTCAGCGTCTAAAAATATCAGGTTTGTGAGTCAATATTTTAAATCAGTCAATTGTACACGGGACTCAAACATAGATTATAATAAAACACAGGCCGACAAACAATAAAGCACCACAACAGCAACAACTCTCAATTCTATTAAAGTGTATTAATGGCTCAAGTGCAGGCAAAAACAACCATAAAGAAAACGGTTCATACCAGAAAACCCCCAAATCCAGTCTGTATTTTTCCCCTCCAATAAATCCCCACAACAACTTATATATATATTCAAGTTCTTTCCAGTTAACTTCCAGTTAACTTAACTCAGTTCAGTGGCGAAAAGTATAAAGGAAAAAAAGGGAAGACAAAGTAGATTTTACTGGAGTACCTGTGAATAATATGAGTCAGTCCAAGGAAGTCCAGGTTTATTTTCTGCAGGGACCTGCAAGGAAGGTAGAATAACTCCCAGAAATGAATTACTCAGAGGTTTCAGCAAGAGATCGACAGGGATTTATGTATGTGGATTATAAAGAAGAAAACAAGGAAGAGGCATGCCAAATGGCCAACTCTCTCTGCTTCCTTGTAGCACAACTTCAGTGTTAGACATTTAAAGGTGAGAGTGTGTCGACAGGAATAGTGGGTGTGTGATGAGCCAAAATATAATAACTTCCTGTGGTTGTGATAGCAGATCACTACAGTGTAACTTCCATTATGATTGTATATGCCATATATATTGAAGTAGCCTAGTTGAATCATTGTCTGTAGTCAACAACTGATATCAATAATCTTTCACATAATATTTCAACAATATTCTCATTGAACTGAGGGATTACAAATAAGTACTGTAATAAATATTTTCTCGATTCACATAAAATAAGGGCTGCATATAAAAATTTAAATACGTAACAGTATTCTTGATTAAAAGGTGTTTTTTCTGCTTTTCATTTTTTAGAGCTCGTCATGTGACATTATCTTTCTCTGACTCACTCATTTCTCTGACTTTCTCTCGTCTCTCCCCTGTATGTGTGTATCTCACCAATTTGAGTAAATGCTTATCTGAATGCAGAGATATCATTGGCTGAGTAGCATCTTGTGAGATGATTTACAATGTATGCAATTGGTCTGTGAGTTTCCATCCATCCATTCATCTATTGTCTTCCACTTAAGAGCAGGTTAATGTCCCACTCCCCAGTAACACCTTCCAGCACTTCCTGGGGGATCCCAAGGTTTTCCAAGGCTAGAATGAGGTCTCCTACCAGTTGGATGTGCCTGGAAAAGGGGAGGCACCCAGAAGGCATTCAGATCAGATGCCCAAACCTCAATTTGTAAGAAGCAATGGCTCTACTCCGAGCTCCCTCTGGATGTCTATTAAGGAAACTCATTTCGGCCGCTTCTTTTGGTCAGTACCTAAAGTTCAGGACCATATGTAAGGGTTGGAACATAGACTGACTGGTAAAAGTAGAAAGCTTTGCCTTTCAGCTCAGCTCACTCTTCACCATAACAGTCAGCAGAATGTTGACATGTAGGTCATATGCAAAGTACTGTACCAGCTCTCTGATTATTTGTTGTCCCCTGGAGACTTGACCCCAATCAAAGTCTGCCACCAAAGGAACAGTAAGTGTACTACACTGTCATAACATAACATCAAGCTCTGTGATCACTGATGTATAGTAGAGACAAATGGTCAGTGGTTATCAGCATACAAACAGTTGTAATGTAAACAACATGGATCATATAAAAAAAAACTAACTTGTATTAATAGGGCACTCAGGCAGTGTAGATTACATACTCAAAGTAATAAAGTAAAATAAACATTAATTTACATCTGAATTGGTTCCTAGCCAATACCTTGAGACTACAGGAACTATAATTTGATTGTAGAGTGTACAATCAGTTTTTAATTAAGGCTTAACAAATATTGTGTTATATATGGACAAAAAATATCACCTATGCAGAAAGAAAAAGGCTTCTAATAACGCTCTATCAATTAGCTCACTGCTATAACAACTCTCTTTCTCTGCCTCAAACATAAAAAGTCAGAAAAGAAAAAAGAAGAAGCCCCTAGGCACTTCAATGAGTGTTATACAGGTGGAGCACAGGGGATCTTCCATACTTGGTCAAACATAAAGCATGTACATGTATAAGGCTCGACTCATGTATGTGCATTTGGGGATTCTAACCTGTGGAATATAACATAGTTACAATACAAGAGGTGCAAACTGTCCGAGTTCTTTTTTCTTTTTTATTGTTTTTTAATTTTTTGATTATTGTTCTTTTTGTGTATTAAGTTCAGTGCCGCTTCAAAGGCTCACCATTGGCCTTATTTCATATAGCTGGATCCCTCAACAACATGAAGGAATATATTTTTCTACATATATATGTCAGCTGATTGATTAAGAATATTTGGAAGAACACAGTTTATTCATGAACAGCAAACTAAGAAATGACTCATGTTTGGCCAGTGACAGCGGCTTCAGTCCTGTTTTGCCAAATCTGTCACAACAGTAGCCATGGCCTTTAGGGAAATGGAGGCACCACGTGTGTGTGTGTGTGTGTGTGTGTGTGTGTGTGTGTGTGTGTGTGTGTGTGTGTGTTTAGATTAGACACAGAGGCCTGCAAGACAAACAATTACATAATCTGGTGAGAAGAGCAGACTGTCTGTGCCCAGAGGTAGCAGACACAAGAATCAATCTGGATTACTGTTTTGCTTGTTGGACCACAAAGTGTGTAAATGTTTGAGTGTGTGTGTGTGTGTGAGAGAGTGAGAGTGAGAGATACAGTAGACAGATGCAAAGACAGGAGGGAGTAGACAGCACTGGATTAAACGGTTTTGAGGCCCTAGGGCCACTGTACCCAGTGGCCTGTCAGTTAGTTTGATGTTGTTTGATTAAACAACTTTATTTAAGAATATGCATTGCATGGGTACACCATAAATAAAATGTCTTAAATGTAGATTTTTACACAAGGCCCCCATGTGAGTCATAGACACATGACTAAATAGTAATGCAGAACTTAACTCAATTGATGATTACTTTATCTGGGGCTTCCCAGTTATTATCCCGGCAATGCCAACTATTCTAGTCAGATTAAGTCTGCAATTTAGGTGACCAAACCAATGGAATGTTAAAACATTCTCAATCAGGGATTTGTAAGATTGACTGACTCACTAAAAGATTTAAGTTCACCACAGCATCTCATCTCACTGATGTTTTCAATGTAGTATGTAGTCATTAGTATGGAGTCATTTGAGTGGGATCCAGGGAAATTG
Source organism: Nannoperca obscura (assembly GCA_036024295.1). Classification (NCBI taxonomy): domain Eukaryota; kingdom Metazoa; phylum Chordata; class Actinopteri; order Centrarchiformes; family Percichthyidae; genus Nannoperca; species Nannoperca obscura. The sequence goes on from JAVQJL010096817.1 coordinate 13,375, forward strand.
AGTGGGTCCTCAATAACATTTGTGTTGTTCAGCAAATTGTAGTTATGGTTATATCCATGTACGTGGAAAACGTATCTGAAAGTTACAAATCTGAAAAATGTAATTACAAAAGAATGTGAGGCTCAGTAGAAATAGAGGCAGAGGTAGGTACAGGCAATGTCGAGGTACTCTGTGTAGGGGTTTGGTTTATGGTTATGGTGCTTATGCTTACCACATGTGACACACATATGGTGTCTTCTGGACTGTAAAGCATCGTGGACATACAGTATCGACCAGAGGTGATCATACAGTAAAATCTGTGCAGCAAGGATTGGTTTTGTTGCAGTGAAAGTAGCATGTCTTGTTTATTTCTAATATTCAATTATTAGGGGAAAAATAGAGCATATCCCCTAGAAAAGATGACTTTACTGCGTCCTTTTGGATTTTCAGGTGTCAGGGATTGTTCTGTTCATTATTCATGTGAAATTCTTGGTCTGGTGTTTTTTTTTTTTTTTTTTACTTAGTGGTTTGTCATCTGCATGCATCCTAATGGAACAAGGCCAGGCCATAAGTAATTTTGAGGATATTTATTACACAACCTCAAGAAGCAAGATCAGTCTGCATTTCTGCATTGTGCTTACAATCTTCTGACAGATTGTTTCTTGTAGAAGCAGAGTACGGATTTTCAGCACTACCTGACCTAATTCCAATGTGTATGAAGAAGCGAGAAAACTCTGAAAGTCGAAGATTCTAATCAAAACTTGTTAAGGTTCTCTCTTGGTATGGAGAGGACCCAGAAGCAGACCAACACAGGGCGGGATAAGGCAAAAACTCTTTTTAATTAAACACGGAGCATGGATCAGGAACAAAAACTCACGTGTGTCCTCCAGACGAGAAACGGGGAGAAGAACGTACCGTGACAAGGGAAAGGACACACAGGAACATGAAAACGCAATGAATTCAGCACCAGACAAAGGAAACACCCAGACTTAAATAGACAGGACAAAACGATGGAAACAGAAACAGGTGGGTAAAAAGACACAGGTGACAATAATCAGAAAAGGAGGGAAACCGGACAATTACAGGAACACAGGA